>JAOWBL010000011.1:5843919-5870389 GCA_028564865.1 Zenarchopterus dispar | reverse complement strand
GGGGGGCACATACAGAAACAATCAAAATGCATGTTGTGACCCATTCTTTGAGAACACTCCACTAAGCTCTAATGACTCACTTGAGCAGCATCAATCCTTCTAGCAATGGCCTGCTTGGAGTTGGTCATGGCCTCCAGTTTGCGCGCAGCATTTTCCACTTTGCCTGTTAGCACATCAAGCCCCTGGGAGACCTGCTGTGCTTTCTGCATGGCAGCTGGGGATGTTCCTTGACCTCTGGGGTAGCCCAAAAAAAACAAACAAACAAACACACACATGTTTGGCATTATTAGACTGCAGGAAACTTTTCATAGGTCTGAAAATGAATGGAGGAAGGGCCTTTCGTGTTTTTGAGTTCAGTTCAACTCTCACGGGGATCTTTTTTTTAGAGGCTCTGTAGCCTGTACTTTGGATTAGGATTTCACTCTAATATGAATGGAACTATCTGTGACATTGATGACAAGTGTAGGGCGCGTTTGGTTATAATCCAACACTGAAACCTACCAATACAGGAAAAAAAAAAAAAAAAAAGAAGTTCCCATCAGCCATGTGAATGAAACCATAAAAAAATTCCCCAAAAGGTATGCTGCAAAAGCTCTTCAGTCTCCATTCCTCTAGGAGAGCCCTTACATCTGTGTGGTCTAAATGCAGAGAGCAGCATCACTGAACATTTAAGGACTACATATGTTGGTTCTTAGGGCTTGTTTCCCTCATGGTCTCATCTGTTTGTTTATTTATTTTTATCCATGTGAGAACAGTATTCATGAACTTATTGCCTCTATTTCTAGGACAGTCTCAGAAGTCTCTAAGTTTTCGGACGAGTATCTTTAACAGGGGCTAAAAGTAGATTATGGATTAATACCGAACAGCTGCTCTTAATCTAGTATGACTCAGTCTCTGGTGACAATCAGATTTCAATGGAAGGATTACACTTCCACTCTTACACAGTATAATCCTCTAAAATATGCTTACTGTATTACACCATATACCCTACAGGGATGAAAAATTATACCACTGAAAGAGAAGTGCATTAGTTAAGAAAATACTCCATGAAAATGAAAACTTTTCCCAGTCTTATATGTCGCTGTTTCATCAGACATGGACTGAGACATTATCTTTTTAAAAATAACCTCTCCCCAGTAGGAGCACAGAGTAGCGAAGTGATGTTCTTTGTGATGAACACTGTACCTGGACCTCAAATCGGAAACTTGGTCGGTCATCTGACCCAGGGTCTTGGCTGTGCCCAGGATATCTCTGCGCTCTTTTCCTGCACAGAGTTCTCCAACTTTACCAGCTTCATCCAGGATCTGTCGGATGGCCTGCTCACCTGCATCTCCTGCAAGAAAAACAAATCAAGTCAAAAACACAGATAATGCTTTCAAATTTTAGAAGCCTGTATTATTTTTTAGTTTTATCAATTACCTGGTTGAGCATTTGGATCCCTCAACCAATTCTTAGCCTGGGCCATCTTTGAGTCAATGAGCCCCAAAGCTCTCTTCATGGCCTCAGTGTCCTTTGAGTTTGGAAACAAAGAACAAATCAATATCTGACAAAGAATCAATGCAACCAAGATATATTAAAAAAAAAAGACATTGATCAAGCTTTTAATCAAACCATAAATATTATATAGGCATTATAACTACTTAGTGAGATTTTACATTAATATTCCTGAAAGACTGTGTTATAATGTCATATCACAGTTATATTTATGGTAAGAAATTTAAACTGAGCTCCGAGGGTCCTTTCTTCATCAGTTGGTCAGAAAGTCTCCAAACTCAAGCTACGGTCATGGTTAATCCCAAATGTGTAGTTATTTCAGTAAAACAAACTGTAGTTCAGGTGCATGTATAGCGATGCTAACATCTGTAAGGCACACCATTGTAGAGCATGTCCATCACCCTTTGCCATGCTCAATCCAGAGCACGTCATTTTAAAGTCGATTCTCCATTGTATTTCATTCAGAGTGAAGGGAAATACAACAATCTGTCCAACAGCCAGTGACTTAACAATGAGCCCTCTCATTGTCAAAATCTACTAAACAAAGCAGAGTCCTGTGAGGGACTCAACAAGGACAGAGAGCAGATCAGAAGGGGAAGTGGTTACATAAAACACAACCAAAAAAACAGAAATTCAAAAAACACAATTTCTTCATAATGGAAGTTGACTTTTTGTCATAAAGTTTCGAAGAGCACTTCAAAGCAAATCAAGACAAATAAAGGTGATAATAATTTTGAACAAAAACAACTCTGTGGTCTATAAGCAAATGATACAATCTGAGCTTAGCCATCAGTGATGCATGTCAAAATGAAAGAAAACAAGCTCTGATCGACTGAGGGTGTGGCGCTACGATGCTATAACACAGGAAACAAATAAAAGGTGCTAGGAAACATCACCGTTGTGAGAGTGTGTTAGTTCACTGATCAAACATGCTCAGCATGCACCTGCAGTTCATTTATAACCACTTATGACTGTGTGCACGTGGTACGTCGTGTAAGGTGACTTTTCATGTATATTAAAATGCAAATACACAATCATTACAAAAAAAAAATAAAAAAAGATGTGGTGTGATTTATGGTATTTTATAATGGGAACAGTGTATGGGTATTTTTCAGTGGGATAATGTATAGGAAAACTAATATTTATTTGAAATAGAAGTTAAGCAAAATTCATGTCCGAATTTCTATGTGCTCTCCTCCATCAGGACTCAGCAGAAACCTGATGTTCATAGCAAGTAAGGATGAACCCTCAGAGAGTTCTCATTAATGACAACAGAATCAATACTGCACAAGTCAGGTCAATCCATAACCCAACCATCCAAGGAAGTGACAAGGTTGAAATATCGTTGAGGGGGACACACAGATGTTAATACAATGTAATGTTACAAAGAAAAAAAAAATACTCCATAGATTGGCATGTCAGCCATTCGGCCTGTTTAAAACCTAATACGCTTTATTCCAAGACTATGAAAACATTTAACCTACTAACAGTCTATCCAACCTCCTAAATGTCTCACAACTGAGAAGCACACATGGGCACGACAAAGCACAATAGAGCACACTCATCCTTCAGACATGCTGCTGCACAACCAAGGAGCGACAGCGGTGAGGCTTACCTTCTACAGGGGTTGAAGGGAGAACGAAACAGTAAAAAGAAAGGAAGAACCACATAAATACAAACTTTCATCAAGACATACCAACTAAGAACTTAACAAAAAAGTGGCTTCTTCAGAGACTTCAGCATTTCAACACAGGGCAGGCTAGAGCATGCAAAACTGAAAAATATACAGAGGAGGAAAAAGAAGACTATACACAATAAAATACAGTGAAAGTTGAAGAATGACTCCTGTAAAACTGCCCAAAGATTATATAAAGCAAAAGCATTATTAACACCTATCGAAATCTTAAGTTCAAAGTTTGAAATCCTAAGTTCACCACCATTCATGTCTGCAGACATGCTGAATACTGCAGAGCACAAACAAACAAAGAAACAAAGGTTGGCCCATGATGAAGCATCCCAACACCTGATCCAAAGTTTTAATTTATGAAAGACTGAGTCAAAACTAATCAAAGCAGAACTGTTCGAACAAAGTGCTTGTTGTTTCTAAGAACCACAAGCGGTATCACTTCGGATCCTCCATCTACAATGATCTCACACATGACCACTCCTGCTCATTCTATGTATTAATAGTATAGATCAAAATGTTTTAAATGCAAATTTCCATTTTTAGTACAAGTGACTTCAATTTACTGCTCCACAGCAAAGTCAAATCTTCACAGGCTGCGACCAGTATTTGGTGATATGCAAAGTACCTTACAATGCAAAACAACTCAACCTTTTCAAAGTCTGTCACCACATTTCACTGTTGTGAATAAACTTTTTCCATGTATTCACTCTAAAATATCTTGCAAATAATAATTGTTTCTCTTTAAGATCACATCACCAACAATGGCTTAATTAATGAATTAACTTACTTGATCGATGTACCCAGAAATCAGTTAAATAAAACAAGTTACAAAATTCTGTTTTAATTTTAGTATAAGTTTTCCCTAGGTTTAACAGTTAAAAAAAAAAAAAAAACAGAGGGGCTTTTTGCCCCCAGCTTCATTTATGTGCTGTGTTATGACATTATTAAATATACACATTTTTAGAAAAGCTCATATTGGTCACCACAGAGGAAAGAAGTTTATCACAATTTAAAATCCCAAAACTTATTTGATCTCTCACACACACACACACACACACACACACACACTCACCCAATTCATTCACTTGTATGTTCTCATTTATTTACCCATTCTTGTCCTCTTCGTATCTACAGATACACCTCTATTTAGCAAATAACAGCATGTTCAATACCATCTTAGACACTTTTTTGTTTTTTTTTAAATGAGGTGAAAAGACCTGATTTATTGCACACCTTGTTGGCCCAGGCATCCTCATCCCAGGATGTAAGCTGCAGCACCCTAATGATCTCATTTATCTCGGCACTCATCTTCTCAAAAGTGAAGTTTCGGTTTTTCAAGGCCTCTTCCACACCGTGCCCACCAGATGTCTTGGTTGTGACAAAAATTTTGATACCTGAAACACAAGACACACACACAAAAAGTTGATATTTAGGTGAAAATTTCTGGCCCAAAGCTGTGCAGCCACTTAACAAAAACATGGAAGATGCAGAAGTAATCTCTACAAAGTGCTCTATTCACCTGAGATGAGGATGGGCAGCAGCTCTTTGACAGTGTTCATAGAGTTGACCAGCATCACTCGATGCTCCTGATGTGTGAGTTCCTGCTGTCGCTCGTCTATCATCTTCGCCATCTTCGTCATGCCTGGATGCAAACAATCCAAATCAGCTAAATGATGTTCTGAGGTCCATCGAGTCAGGACCTGCCACTGCAGACTGACCTGGTCCCAGGTTCTTTGTGTATGTGATCAAGTCCTCCATGGACTCCACCACCTCTGCTACAGTCAGATACTCCAGGATCCCTTTGCACACGCGGATTATTTTGCGCACCTATGACAGTGATCAGATAAAATGACAACAAACAAACACTCATTCAAAAACAGCACTGACTTTCCAAATACAAGAGATTATACAAACCCATCTGGTCCCCTCCCCTCACATTCATGTTAATCATGTGCTGATAATGCTGCCTACTGACATTCCAGCCTCTTTGTCCCACTTCACTTCAGCTTTATATGGATTGCAGGAGTCACCAGTTCACTGCAGTGATCTCTGGGCTGCAATGCGAAACGCGATGTCACTGCTGACTGATGGCTCCTGCTGACGCCGGCAGACGTGTAGGGATCTGTTCTTTAGAGCGCTGCTCTGCAACTTCTCTCTTTCACTTACAATCCCCAAGTGACAAAAGATGGGCTCGACAGATGGCACCCGTGTCCGTTTCAAGATTTCATAAGCATTTCTATCAGATATATGGAGATTATCCCCTGACTTTTTCAAGACAATCTAGTACCCAAAGACAGGAGGACAGGAATGGTGTCCATCAGATACAACAAAGGCGATTTAGTTGAAAAAAATACAATTACAGATTCCTTAAAGGTCTGGCCTGTTAATTCTGATGATGACTGAGTCCAGTGTTCTTTAAGGACTATAATCATATAATTTTTACATTTTTTTTGTTTGACAGCAGGTTGAAGGGCCTTTGTGTCCCCGAAATTCTAAAAATTGAAGTTACTGAATAGATGCATTTCTTCAAACTTTAACTGTAAAAAACCTACAACGTACCAGCTATATCCACAATACTGGCAATTCTTCTTACTAACTCAGCTTCACTGTTTGTTATATTAAAGAAAAATAAATATAAGAAACTGCTGTCATTTGCCATTATTTTTAGTATTATGTGCCAACTTACAAATAAAAAGATAAAAAGTTGAATTTCTAAGGAGTTTTCATAGATGGGTTTGCAGCCGATTTCCAGCAATTGATCAAAAAGAAAAATTTGCTGATTGGTCAATCGGTCAGTTGCTGTATCTATACTGCAAAAAAATCCTTTCTAAGAAAGTTTAAAAAAAAAAAAAGGATTGTTTTAAGAAAATTTTAAGACACTTTTTTACTTTAAGAATTCTAGTCAAGAGATTTTTTTTTTCTTGCCTCAGGGCAGATAGTTTTGCTTAAGATAAGATCATTTTACTTAGATCCAGGAATATTAGGCTTATTTCTAGAGGTGCTGTTTTTGCAGTGTGCAGATTTAATCTTTACACCACAAGAACTTGTGAGTGTCCATCAAAAAGTCACTTAAGTGCTTCCACCTCCACTACTGGGTACAAAATTAATCCTTATTGGTCTGTAAACCATCCTTAACACTAAAACTGTTTGTTTATTAGAGGCACAAGAATGTCTTGTATATGCAAGAAGTCGTACTGAAATGGATGGCAACTCCAGCAGTGAAATCTAGTTATGTGATAAATATCTCAAGCCAGTAACAAAACTCCACCCTTTAACTTCCTGTTTAAGCAAGCAGATTTCTGCTAGTTAACATACTGTTTATTCCAGAAAAAGAATAAATGGATACCTCTGCCTCATCAAAGGTCAGGAGCAAGTCAGAGGTTCCAGACAGGATGCCTCGAGAGCCATCGATGAGGTAATCCCGAGCAGGAACAGAGTATGGGTCAGCTTTTAGCATGGAAGCAGCCTGCACAAGCTTTGTGCATGCATTCTCCACTCTGTGAACATAAAAAGAGATTCATTTAGAAACCAAATCACCTGAAAAGGAAAAAAAAAAAAAAAAAAAAAAAACCTCAGCCATGCTGATGATACACAGCCCCTGGGATGTCAGATAGACATTAAAAGTGGTTAAGAGCTCTTTGTCTGCAGCACAGATGTGTGAAAAAGCTTTGAGAAACAGCAGCTACCGTGATAACACAACACGGTCTCATTTCCTCTTCTCATACTTTTTTTTTTTCACATTTCATGCAATAACTAGTGTGGAAGCCAACAGAGTGGAAATCCCAGATGAAATACTTACATCAGCTAAAGTGTCTCATCCTCTATACACATTTATCATATATCAAAGCTTAAAACTCCAAACAGGGTTACATTTCTATAAAACTGCGTTCCACCTGAGTGACCGACTTGATTTTCTGCCTGTTCTAATAAAACATAAACCATGACCATAAAAAAACAAAAAATAAATAAAAAATAAAAAATTTTAAAAATGACTAATTTGGTGGCAGAAACTCACACCCATATGCAGACGCTTGATTATGCACTGTTAACTTTATCATGCCAACACCAGCAGCACCAGCAGCTTCCTTTTTCTACAATATGCGATATATAGCTAAAGGGAAGACCCGATTACTTTTTATGTCAATTCCTTCTAAATAAAATCAGAAGTGAAAGTCACTCTGCACTCCATCCATTTATAGTCCCTGAATATATCTAGACATTTGTCATGTAAAATTTAAGGGATGTGTGCATTTATTTTAGAAATTATTGAAATACAAACCATGATGTTTTCATACAATGCACTCAGTTGATGTGGTTATATCTCATCTTTAGAGATTAAATAAAACTACTGAAATGAGTACCAATGTTCTTTTACCTCAAAGTCTAATTAATTCCTTTCAGAGCTTTTATCTCACAAAATGCAAAGAAAGACTCTGGAAGATACTCTGGTAATTTCCCTTTTTTCAAATTGCGTCTTCTTGAAAAGGGCATAAGTATGCATATCTGGGTCTGGCTAAAAATAAATACATAAATAAACAAGCAGTGTCTGTTGTTCTGAAGGATCAGTGGAGCAAATTTGTGAAGATGGGCAACAGCGTCAAAAAGATGTGCAAAGCTCCGCTCTGCCTCTGACCCAGTATAACCCCTGCTTCTACAGAAATGGAAATGATTGATGTGGTTGCCTCCTGGGTCTGATGTACTCTGTGATCTCTAGAGCAGGAAAATCTGCAGGCTCAGCCATGTGCTTCAGCGCCGTACATGCTACCTGCATAATATCAGCAGCCACTGCACATGGAAACAGGCAGCAAGCCAAAGATCTACACGTCCCAGTTCCCACAGTGTGCAGACTCCCCACTCTTCTCTTAAGGGTTTATTGCTGGAACGAGAGAACATTATTGCCATTTTCCACATTTAAAGTGTTTTGAAGGAGCCAAGTGTCTTTATCTCTACAGATCCAATAAATACCCATAAAATCGAAGCTGAGTTGTGTGCGTGTGTGCAGTGTGAGCCAGCAGTGTCCTTCAGCGTGCACCACAGTGAAACAGCCATGCATTAACCGGACCCTGACAGACACTATATTTAGTGAAGGGGATGCATTCCAGGACATGTGCTGATGGATGACGACAGGGTGACGATGTGACTTTGAGGCGCCAAATGTGTTGAGCCTGACGACCTGTGCATGCCAACGTGTTCCATCCCTGACCTTGGAGGCTCCCAGGAGCTGCTTCGCCCCCATTTGACTGTAGTCGCTCACATAATAAGACAAATAAATCAAAGTCTGACATAGACAGATGCTAAGTCCAAATTAATGATTTAGGTCATTCATCTCTTTTAAGAACCTATATTTGATGCTTTTTTTCACATCATCTGGAGCAAAAAGCAGCAGCAAGTGACTCCGCCAATAATATATGGCCCCACTCCAACAAGGTAACATAACTCCACCCAGATTAAGAAAAAAGTTTTTCATTTTTTTCTTTCCAGTTACACCAGAGCAAGTCTCTGAGGCACTTAACATGCCATGTCTGACCTTTGTCTGGACACAACCAGCCATTACTGCAACAGATAGAGAAAAACAGAGCCAGAGAGAATCGTGGGTTCAAGATTATAGCCAAAGAGTTATTTATTCTTAATAAATTTGTGATGAGCGTAACAAATATAAATTTGATTTATTCAGGAGATTCTCTGGCGCTTACTTGATAAAAGCTGGTGGCATATCCCTTTTCATGATCTGGTCCTCTGTGGTTTGTACTGTCTCCTTTCCAACCTGGAAAATACAGACATTTCTTGTTAGGAACAAATAAAATATTGTTAAAGGCTTTTAGTTAGCAAATTAAAAACATTTAAAAGAAAAAAAAAGCTGACAGCCAATGAATGAGATGCACATAGGAAAACCCAGGAAAAAAACTACAGGTCATTGATATGTTATATCAACATAAATCCTGCACAGTTACAGTCTCAATTTAGACTTTTTTTTTTTTTTTTAAATATTGAACTCATATATGCAGTAATAGTTACAATTAAAAGGAAAGCCATTGGACTTCTAAAAGTTTTCATAAAGATTACTCTACAAGTGTGTTTGCATTTATCTGTCTGGATTTTTTTTTTTTTTTTTAAATTTTAGAAAGTAATGCAACATATTCGTGTGCTGAGACAGCACATCTAGTGTGTTTATTTCAGGCTTACTAAAACATTCAGCCATAGCACTGAAACGAGTGACAGGATTGATGTTTTATAAAGCAATGTTGTGCTGCTAAAACCTGCATCCTGGTAATCACATGGTTGTTGTTTTTTTTAACCACATATCTACAATCCACAAACACAGATTCACTCTTATTTTCTCCAAAGATTGTGATGTTACCACTGTAATTTGGTTGGGCTTCTTTGGCAATTTGTCATCTTTTACGTCTTCACATGGAGGCAGATGTTATGAATAAACACTAATATTCAATTTTTAGAAAAATATGGTGCCAACAACATAATCCTAATGTAAATCTAAACCCATACAAGATTATGTATTCTTTTCTGAAGGCTTGACAAAAGGCATTAGGCAGTCAAATGTAGAGATGAATATCAGGAGTGGTCAGAGAAGTTTAGGTTGATTTTATGTGCTTTAAGCAGTTTAATTGCTTTATACACATCAGAGGCACTGGGGAGGAAGTAGTAACCCCTTTTTACTCCCCCATAAGGGACTCCTGCCTTTAATCATGCAGTCTTTCCACAATGACCTCCTGTTACTGGACTACTGAACCATTAGTTCAACAAAGCAGCTGTCAGGGTGTGTGGGGGGAACCAGGCATCAGCACAGTTATAATATTTAAAGCAGCTGAACGCCTCCTGTCCTTCACATGACAAAATGACTCACCTCCCCCGACATGACCTCAGCTTTATGAGAAGACAACTTACCTACGCTGAGCTCCCATGGGTGAGAGACCACATGCATTTATAGCCTAACAATCCCGCTGACTGAGATCATTTATTTGAGTCAACCTCCCAAAAACGGAAGATGGTAACCTTTTTCTCTACAACATACATACATATATCATAAATATAGATATATCACACTGTGTTGAATTTTAAGACCTTTGCTACCTGCTATGCAATGGGTTCTAAGTGAAACAGTATAGGAAGCAAATGTGACGATACATTGATCATTTATTTAAGTTATTAATAGATAAAGACAAATAGAGCATCATATAACTAAATACATTTATGTAATTAAAAGCGTATTTGTGGTTGAATGGGATGTCAGAGCACTATTTTTAGGATGTGTAACTGGGCTCTGGGATATTGTGAACTGGCCCCAGTTATCAAACCACTAACTGACTGACCAAAAATAACCGGGCAGGCCAAGTGGAATTGACAGTAGATTTTCTTTTCTTTTTGATTATTCAAGGGACAGTCTTGATACGGGAGGTGAGAATTCCCAGAGAGCTTTTTAAAGTGTCAGGATACAGGCAGCAGCAGATCCATTCCAGCTGGTTGACGTGGAGGCGGTAACAGAGCAGGCAGACATACATTTCTCACTCTCTTTTCACTGCGCCTGAGGGACCTGGTGTGACAGCAGGGGGTTATAAATTAGGGCCAAAGGTTGTGCCAAGCTACAACTAAAGCTTAGCAGAGAAAGCTATCCAAGTCAGAGCTTCTAGGCTGTGTACAAAACCAACCCTTGCATTCCTTCAATGTGTAGCTCTGAGGAAAAATCCAACAACAACTAAACCATCCTGTCCCACTGAACTTTTTTGTTTTGGTTTCACAAAACAGTCTCTCTTTGTTGGAATGTATTTAGAGCCTTTTTATGTTTGTTTTTTTTTTTTTTGGACAAGTTGCTTGTAAGCTTAGCTTGGGTGTAGATTTCCTTATGACAATCCAAGTGTAGCTTTTAAATTGGGATCAAAACAACAGATTTACCCCCACTTAAACCATTTAATTTTTTTTCACCAAGTAAGCAGCAAAAATTACATATTTGTGTTAAATTTAATACCAACTACAAGTCTCTTATAACCACTTATTGTAATCAGATATTCTTTGTTGCAAAATAAGAGTATATATTCTGAATCCAGCAGCGTTTCACACCATCATTAACACTTACTTAACTCAAATGGAAGAGACGACCATCACTTCAGAAGAACTGGCACAGTTTAACAATATGATCAGTAACCTTTAAATGTGGAGGTAAGCAGCTAAATTCTCTTGGAGCTGAATTGCCAATGACAGTTTACCTTGCTACATTTTCTTGAGCAATTCTTAGAGCAAAGAATGATATTAATACAAGCTCAAGACAAGTTCAGACATTACCTCAACTGAAGAGAAAAAAAAGGAAAAGAGACAGTACCACAGAAAAACCAGTATGGAGGCCAGAGGCTCAGTGTAAGCTGCATTTAACAAGCGCTGAGTCATACTCTCCCCAAAGCAGCACACAGGACTCTGTGAAACCAAGTAAATTTGAGACTCAGTGTATTCAACAGGTCATCACTGTCTTCCTTTTTGTTTTTCTTCCTGTTTTATGAAGTCATGCAGCAATACCTAAAGTAATTTGTTGTTAAAATAAAATGGTGATCCAAATTTGGCATCATTTGATAATAGATATTAAAGGTAAAAGTCAACAGGAAACCAAAACCATAACATTAAATATTCTGTGCTGTGAATAAAGCCTAGCACACCAATTAAGGAAAGGTAGGTGGTTACTTCCATATTCCTTTTAAAATCCTTGACAGATTTGGTGTCACCCTTTTCCAAGCTATACAACTCAAATGACTGTCAGTTTCATTCACTGTTTATTTCTGGAGTGGAAGCACTGACAGTCTTTTTTACCATCCAAGAGAGCCATGTAGAAACCTTGTGTTGTGAAGTTGCTTGATAAAGTGGCTGCTCATTCAGAACAGGCTTGGCTTTGTTGACAGAAATGCGTCCCTCTACGAGTAGAAGAAAGGCCACTCTGAAAGCACTGAGGCTGCTGAGACAGAGCTCGTCTTTCACAAGCTGGGCAGTTTTAGCACAATGGTGTGGTTTTAGTCATGGTGACAATAAAAATTCATGACAACAGACCTCTGGCATGCACCAACGTCTCTGCCAACATACATTACCAGGAAATATACAGTAACTGGTTGGCCACAGTTGCCTCTCCTCTTTCCACCTGCAGCAGCAACATGCCGATTCTCACCGCAAGCAATTTTACATTGCAGTCAGATAGGAATTTGATACACTGCATTGATAATCCACCTCCGCTGATCATCGCTCCCAGAATCAGTAAGGTCCGCATTCTAAGATATCAAATGTCAAGTCGATTAATGACTCAGAGGTGCAGAAGAGAGGTCTCACTGAAGGGCAATCCTTTTATCATGCTTCTGTCAAATGATGTCTAGCATTTATTAGAAAGAAGTCACAGATGGTGTGTTCAAGGTGACGAAATACCCAAATCAAATGGCCTTCTTGACGATGCCAAGGGAGGTCCCTTAGTCAGGTACAATACATTACAACTATGTATTTCATATTGCAGAGGCCCAACAGCTCATGCGGTGGTGGTAAGGAGAAGCAGTAATGAGCATGAATCTTATTAAGAAGCGCAGTGAATCAGTACAGCGTTGTCACATGCATTTTTGCAGAACAGCAAGTACCGAGGAAGTAGTATGTTTTAGTAGCTGCTCACTAAAGGGTTTAAAACTTTCTTCACTGTAAACAAACTAAAACTGGAATTTTTCTTCTCTTAAAAAAAAAAAAAAGAAAAAAAAAACTACAGCTGCTTTAAATAGTCAAGTACAGTGAGAAAAAAAATTAAGCCAATTCATTTACATTGACACTTAAGTTGTATTTATCTAGTCTCTAAACTCTCCAAACAGTGTTTGTAAATGGGTGCGTCCGAACACACAAATTTGTATTTTTTGCTAAAAAAAAAAAAAAGAACTGGAATCTATTTGCAGCTTTGATGGTAATCTACTTGTTTCTCAGAACCAATAAACGCTGTTATCAGTGCACAAAGATTTGGCCAACTGGTACTTCCTGTATCAACTAACAGATGCTGTGAAGTGTCTTCATCAATTCATGTTGACATATCACCTAGGTAACCAACAAAACAATATGTTGTAATGTAACAATAGCATCGGAAAGAATGTGCATCGGCCCAAACATAGCGTATTTTCATAGATCTAACCAGGTAGTTTTGATTTTACTCACTATGTAATTTTGTGTCAAGTAGTTGACCCTGAAATCTGCAGCTGCATGTTATTCCACTGCAAACGTATGTCTGCAACTCCACATCTAATTCCTGCTCAGATCCCTGCTCATTCTGTCCATGACCAACATGGTGCCATGGTATGTGGAAAATAACTCCTCTAAATCGCTCTTCAGAAAACCTGTGGGTGGCGTAACAGAGGGGTTTGTCCAGTAATCACAGTCTATGGATAAAGCAGGGGTTTCCCGCAGCTGTCCCATAATGCTGCTCTAAATTGAGCAAGCAGCTGCTGGATTTTCCTCACTTGGCTTCCTTTATTTCCTCCCTCCACATCCTCCTATCCTGATAAAATTCAATGACACTGAACACCAAAATGACTATAGGTGCAGTAAGAATCCTCAACACAGCTATTCAGTTCTGTGGAGAATAAATGACTACGTGTCATTGGAACTGTGCACACATTTTAAAACACAAAAGACCATGGTCTTTTGGGCTGTTCCCAAGATTAAATAATCAAATGATAAAAATCAAGGCATGGGTTCCTTGGCCAAGCAGCAGGAACTTTGAGGACAATGTAATAAAAACTGTTTTCTTTTGTATGCCTTTAAAGCACTTATGTTACTGAATATATCCATGTCTTAACTTGAAGAGGCTTACAGAATAGTTCACTAATAAAAGCGTCATTAAATGCATCAAACAATAAAAATGACTTCCTCATTTGACATGTTCTGACTGTCAACATTAAGAAACTTTGGAGAAGTTGTTGAAGACATCCAAGAGCACTGGCAATGTGCTGTAATCACTGACTGAAAAGTTTTCTTTTTTTTCTCTCTCCACAATGACTACAGCTGAGCCCAACTTCTCAATACCACACATTTTTGGTGTTGTATGAATCAAAATACTTCGTAATCTCAACCTAATCAAAAGGAGAAAAAAAACTTTCCTTTTATTTTTTTCCTATATGCTTGTAAAAACAGATCTATAAAAGTAATGAAGTGCAACAGGCCTTGTATAAAACCAGACACCATACCAAACTGAAGTTTGACTGCTGGCACAGATAAGCCAGCAAATCCTCCATTTATCCCTTTAGGAAACTAAACACTTAGAATCACTTCATGTCATTTTTTTCTGAATTTGTTGGGTGTAAGGGGATCATAATTATTGTGATAGTTATTAGCACATCATTTTCAACTCTCGTAGCTAAATGATCTCCTGAAATTTAATGCAGAATGAAATGTGTGGCTCTGCATGTCTTTAGGCCTGATACTTTATTTTACTGTTGCAATAGCCATTTGTGCAATCAGAAAAACGTGCTTTGAGTATGAGATGGTGTAAGATAGTTTCTCACAATGACTGAACGAAACAGACAAGTTAGCCACAGGAGTAAACCACAGCTGGTGAGAAATATGCACTATGATAAAACACAGACATCAAAAGTTAAAGCTGGCCTTTCTCTCATCAACTCAACACAGGCTTTTTGCTGTATAGAGAGATGATAATATTTTCAGTATTTGAGCCGTTTCCCATTCAAAGGGTAAGCCCAGCCCCTACCACACCCCTTCCCCTCTGAGCTGGAAAACATTCCAGCTTGTTGAAAATTCCTCACATTCCTCAAATTCATCTTTAATTGAGGTCTCTCTCATTGTCTCAATCAAAAACAAGTCAGAAAAGCTGTGCTCTACCAAAAGGTCATGGTTGAACTCATGTGGTTTGTGGTCCTGCCAAATCTTCAACACTTCCATGACTACACTGCTATCTCCATGCATCTGGAATAATAAGATTAGACTCTTTCAGTGGAATAATTGAAAGGTCTACACAGTCACACCTGATCTCCTCGTACAGGTTTAAGCATTGGGCATTGTGAAACTTCATATTTTTTCTTTGGTAGCAAAATCCAAAGAAACCTGTCACAATCACCCAACGTAATTTGACAAGTAGAATCATTTGTGAGCAGACTTTCCTTGCAAGATGTTCAGTTTGTCCTTACAAGTTATACTCACACTGATAAGCTTACAGATCCTACACAGACTTTACGAAAGAGGAAACTCATGCAATGTATGGTTTCCTAGGAAACGGTTATGTAAAAAGGCACATATTTAACACAACACTTACAGACAAATTGTAGGAAAATACAAGTATAGAGCTCCACCTTCTTCCCTCCCCAAAAAGATTACCTCCATGACTAGTTTACTCTCAAGCATGACGTTTAGTTGAGCCACAGGTTCATAATGGGTGGGGAAAAAAATTCCTTTACCAAGTCTGTGAACCCAATGAAACTAAAATGGGCAGCTGAACATTTCTCTTTATTTCTGAGAGGAAGAAGGTAAAAGCTAAAGAGTGTTTGTGCTCTCATACAAGTTTAACAACATATGGCAAAAAAGGACAGAAACCACAAAAAAAAATGACATCAGATTCTTAACTTCAGTGATCTCATGACACCGTTGATGTTGTAATGTTGCTACGGCAACTGGAAATAATTACAGACTGGTGTATTCACTCATGCCACTGCTGGAAACATCTGATTATAATTCTGACTATCCAGAGAGTCTGCATCATCTCATCCCCAGTTGAGGATACGCAGAACATGCTGACAAGGACTGCATTCATGTTACATTAATCAGCAAAAATGTCACATTTCTAAATTTAAACTTGAAATGACAGACCCACTTGGTGGAAACATGAAAAACTAACAAAGCACTACATTCTTAAACAAAGATGCTAAAATGCTTATCTATTTTTTTAACCAATATTCACCATCCTTTAGCTGCTAAATGTCAGGTTGTATTGTAAATCCTGACAGAAAAATGCAATGAGGATTTATCTTACTTATTATTCCACCGTCAGCCTAATCACAAGGTGGACTGGCATTTCAGTTTGATGAAAAAGGATAGAAATGGTTGGCAAGAAGCTAAAACATCTAATAAAACAAGAGTAGATAAACAATTCACTGTGTAATCATGATCCCAAGCAAAAGAATCATTCTTACTAGGAAAAAAACTATATGTGAAACTTAAAATACTACTAAGATCATCCTTACAATGATGCTCACTAGTCTTTGATTATGCATGCTTAAATATCTGTCCAAAAGAAGAAGCAATGTGTCAAATCTTCCTCACACAATGATCATCATAATTGGTCAAAAGGGAAGATTAATCACAATGTGGATCTGATTTCACATTCAAAAGATATTTTGCTAATAATGTTCAACAGCTGGCAGAGTTTTAAAGTTTTACCATATGAAGTCAGAGTTGCTGTTGCTGAGATTTGTTAAACTATGACAAACAAACAAAATCCATTCCATTTAAACATTTCTCTCTAAAATACATCAGGGGAAGGAATTCTGGTGGGTGTAGAGATAAAAATAAAAGACAATATGAAGTAATAAAGAAAGATAAAGACTCTGAATGAAGCAAACAAGCCTAAAATACTTAGGAACTATAAAACCTAATAAATAAATTGCAGGCAAATGGTAGGCAATCTCTTTAAATGAAACATTCTTCTGCTGTCGCCAGAGTAATTGTCCAAATTTATCTCCCAACAACTGTCAGGGGGATCTGGGTTTTACCAGCCTGAGAGAGAGAACAACACACTGTTAACACGTCTGCCTTAATTTAGCCTGTATCCCTTACTTTCTTTACAAGCCACTGGATCCACTACAGTCCTACACAGCTCTTATTTCCTAGAAGAAAAGAATCGTCATTCATCAGTCTGCATGTCAGGATAAAATTTGAGGAAATAGCATCATTTCCTCACATGTCACCATGATAGCTGCAGTTTGCAGTTAAATTCCTTCCAACTCTAAATATATTTAAAACCACAGTAGCTCTGATCAAAGGGGTGTATTCAACTAATGTTTTCAAAATGCAGTTTGGAAATCCATAATTAATAGGCCCCAAGACATTTTAACTGTAGCGTGGGCAGAAAAACTTGATGGGTACCATATCCACCCCTGATAATACATCCAGTAATTCAAGAAAAAGTAAAAATTTATGGACTACTTCATGTTTGCTGATGAAGTTATCTTTTTAGATCTGTTTACAAGTTCTCAAACACTGAATACACAGAAAATTAAAAGGTGTTGATAACGTAAAAGGTGTAGAGTCAATCTCTGGAGTCAAAAACAAACCAATAGTGTAGGTAAAGAATGTGTTTGAGATGCACTGACTGATTGGCTGATGATCAGATCAAGAAACAATAAACACCCCTCCTCTGGAAAGCATGTGTTCATGTTGAAAAAAAAAAAAGGCTGTAAAATTCACTCTGCTATGAGATAAACATGTGAAAAATGTGAATAATCAAGAAACAAAACATTTGGGACAACAAACTTAATCCAAACCTTAAAAGAGTATCACCCTGCTGAGCATGTCCAATGTTATGAAGCTTACAGAGGCTAAGAGGCTTAAAATAATGCCAGCCGAGCAGAAAGCCTATCTTTCACTAGCCGATTAGGTTTTTCTGGTCAGTTCCGTTTTTCTTTTTGGAAAACTATTATCAAACAGAAACTGGCGGGGCAAAACTTTAATAAAACTGTAAATCACAAGATGCCTGAAGAAAAACTGCAATCGGTACATCTTTTTAAAGCATCAGAAAGGTTTCTTAGGAACCACTTCTGGTTCATTTTCCCTATGGCATCTGAACACAGATACCACATCCTTTTTTTTTTTTTTTTCCATTTGCATGATCAATATGTACTGGGAGTGGGGGGTGCCACAGTAAACACATGATGACGTTATATTATTGTATATTACAGCTTAGGAAAGTATGATATACCCACAAAAAATGTTACACCACGCAATATAACACCTCATCAATATTCAAATTAACATTTTTGAAGCATATCAGTTTAATCTTGGGTGGCAGAGATGGATGAAGATTTATCTGGATGACTTTAATACAGCACTGGAAGTTGTCAAGTATAAAATGGTTGTGATTTATGGTTGTGAACTCTGCCAAGCGTTAGTATGAAAGTTGCAACAACTCAAACCAAACGTATTTAGTCTGATTTAGACTAAAAGTGGCTGTTGTGTGAAGTTTTCCACGGGTCCTCGTCCCTGCAGCGTGCCTACGTCGAGTCATGCTACAGAAAAGGCAGGGCACACTTTCAAGGGGAAAAGGGCGTCACTGGCCTTTAACCCGACCCACTTCAGGAAAGTTTGATAGCATGAATTATAAAGTAAAATCCTCTGCACTATTAAATGGAAAGGACTGGTTTTGTGGTTACTGGTAAAAGTGTTGCGTTCAAACGTTCCGGTAAGTTCACTCGAGAGTGCCAATGCGGGACAAAGCGACAGGTAACCTCCACACCCGCGGAGCTTAGCCGAGCTGAACCAGAGGGAGTCTTTACAATGAAGGCCCGCTACTTACCCGAACAAGGTTGCTAACAGCCGCCTGGACGGCGGCCACCGGTGCCGACAGATCCGGGATGGCTTTTCCGTCAACTTCACCTTCTTCGTGCATTATCACCAGATGGGATATCTGCTGAGCCACCGGCTCCAGGATACTTTCTATCGTCTTCGTGTGAAAAACCGGCATCGTGACAGCTTTATATCACTATCCAAGAAAAATTTCAACCACCTAAGGCAGGTTTTCCGAGACAAAAACTCCCGATAGAAAAGCTTAAAACAATCCCAACAACTTTTCCTCCCAGGACTGTGCGCTGACTTCTACCACCCCCCTTGAAACCATCAACGCAAAAAGAATCCTAGACAGAGCAAGCGAAACGCCAAGCTACGTTGTTGATCGATTGACCAATGAGAGAGCGAGAAGACAAAGTGTGTGAGATCTGATTGGTCATTTGGAGTGCCGCTCAATATCAGAAGCCCCGCCCCTTCCACAAAGAAGCGTTTGCTTACCGCTGCTCCCCACATTACGTAATTGATCCACATGTCCTAAAAAGGGAATATTAGGTGTACTGTTAGCGACGCGAAGAATTCCACGCAGTGTAAATGAAGTAGTCAGTAAAGTTCTGCTTTCGGCAATTCCGGTGCAGAAGTGAATGATGTGACTTGTGGGAGATGAGGCCACAGATACTTCAATAAAATCCTCCCATGAATGAAATATATTTCTCACCCATCGCTGGATGATCTGTTACAGTTTCTGTGAGCATTTATCTTCGGGATATGAAAGAATACTACAACGAAGATGTGCACGACATCACAGCACATTCCACTGGCAGTGATGTGAAATAAGTGCATGCTTTTAAAAATTCAGCTCTGTCTGTGGCCCAACCTGTGCATATCTTTTTTTTTTTTTTAATCCAATTCCTTTTATGTCCCAACGAACTGAAACAAAAACACGCGAGGATTGAAAACTAACTGCCAAGCAAACCAGCTAAGGAATTCCCACAGAATCCCAAGAGAGCTTGCAAGGCAGAGGTTCATTGCCTAAAAAGGAAGAGCCCAAAAAGAAAGAATCAAGGAAGTGAATCTATTTCAACCCTTCTGTAAACATACTTCGGTTTGATATGATTGCCTTTTATGTCAGGGGGTTATAGCCACCAGATGTCAAAGAGGAGCTCAGAATTTCAAGGTTACATTGAGCATATTGCCACACAGGCCACATCCAGTTGCTCCATCCATTTATCATGCTGTTTAGTTTAGCCACATTTCAATAAAAATAATATTGACTCCAAAAATATTGCATCCTGCGTGTCCCAAAAGTCAGCTAAACAACTCTCTAGCAGCCTCCATCCTGAATATAGACATCAAAGATGACCTGCTGTTTCCTTGGCTCTCCTGTTACAGACAAGGATGTCTCTTGTGTCCAGCGTGGAATGTGAAGGGTGAATCAATGTGTGGTCTGCATCCTCCCCTACTGCTCCACCCCCCCACTGATAAAACAATAGGAAAGGTTCCTGCTGCTGCAGGGAGTAGTCTCAGCAGTTCAAACACCGTAGACACTAAATAGACACAAAAACAGCATTTTTTTTTAGGAATTTTATAAGAAACAGTCAAATCAGAGACAGCTGTTATTCGCCATGCCTATTTTTAATATAAACTTTTGTTGACAGCTCAAAAACTCTTTGTAACTACATATATTCACAAATGCAAACGTTAATTCATTAGATATCTAATTTTCAAAAGTAAATAACATAAATGAGCAACATTAACGATATTGTAAGTCTAGCGAGAGCTCTACAAACAGTTGCTGCCATCTTGTGGTTTTAAGATGTAAATGCAATTAATGCAAGTAACATTAGTCTGAAACACAATATTAAATATTTTTGATCCAGTATTGATTTTGTTTTCTGGATGAATTAGCGAAAAGAAGACACCTACAGCTTGGATAGGCTCCCTGTCACCCTAAAACAGGAATAAGCGGGTTTATGTGATGGATGGATGGATGGATAGGTTGGTGGGTGAATGGATGAGTGGGTGAATGGGTGGATATATGCTAGATCCAGTGCATTTCTCTGAAAATGAATGAAGGCAAGCTTTCAGGAGAACTTTTGTGGTGTAAAATTAAAGACACCAAGTAAAAATCTTACACCCTCTCGTCATGAAGTTGAGCGAATGTTGTATTTAGCTAATGTATGTTTAAAACAGTGGCTCTGTAACACGTACATATATTAATTTTATAGCTGACCATTACCTAATCTCATTTGTCCTTGTCTGTTCCCTTCACGTCTCTGGTGAAAAGGATGAAAACATGGGGAGAAGGAAATAAGGGTGGATTTGAGGGCGTGCACATTGGCAAATCAGGTAAGACATGGTTGTTCCCAGTTAATCTGGAAGGGAAAAAAACCAGAAGAAGGTGCACAAAGGTGTGCATGTACAGAACCTCTCCGAATGCGACAACACTTGCAAATTAGGACCCAAAACGCTTGGATGGAATAGATAAGTGACCAAAAAAAAAAAAAAAACTATAGCAAGCCTTGTGTTTATTTGCTCCCAAATTACAGATGTTTTCAGTGTTGTAGTCACATATTAGTTGTTTGTTTATTTCCAAACAGAGCAACAAGAAATTGTCAGACCACTTCAGAATGAATCATAGTAGCTCCGTCATCCCAAACACCAAAATCAGGTCAAACCTCTTTGAGGGAAGAATTTTTAGTCTGCGCTGTTGTTTATGTCAAATGTTATTCGAAAATGTGTGCATACAAACACCCTCAAGAATAAAAGCACACTGAGGATCTACCTCCTAGGATTTTCACTAGAAGTGTATAAGCTTATGTTTTTATGCTCAGACAGATGCCGGTCTAAAAACCAGAGCTGTGCTTCTACATACAGTATGAATGCAGAAGGACTGTAAGCAATTAAAGTGAATACTTTTTGTGGAGGTGACTAATTTTAAATGATTAAAGGCCACATGAGGGCACTAAAGTAGCAGAGAAAGCTCCATAATTTCAGAGGACAAGAATGTCTACCTTTGACATGTTTATAATCTTTTAAAGTTCTTGAAAATGTAATTGATTTGGATGTGATTTCAGTGACTAATGTTTCATTCTCAGTTGTCTAAAAAAGAACTCATTAGTTTTTACCCTGCTACCCAGTCACTCTATTTTTCTTTCTTGTGCTTTTTTTGTACATCTTTTTTTTTTGTCTTTTCCACTAGCTTGTAACATTGATTCAGATTGTCATTGCTGTAAAAAGTGCCCTATAATACAATTACAGGGCACGATATAGGTGGAATACTGTCATATTAAAAGATTTAAATGTACAAAGACCCCCTCCGTCGGCTCATCTGTGCAGTGATGTTGTGCTCGTCTCTCTGATTTAGTGTATTGTTTCATCAGCTTGACAGACTCAGCAAGAAACCACTGCCTGGGGTCTCCTGCTCAGCACCGACAGAAGCATCAAAGACACAGCTTTCTCCAAAATCGATCACTTGATGATTCAAAAATTTTCACCAGTGTAGTTTGTGGACTGGTTTGTACCTTACATCTTACTGTTTTTGTGGTTTTCTTTGTATCCTACCAGTGAAGATATTGTTCCTGAAAACACAAGCATTGAGTGCCCCCCCCCCTCCCTTTTTTTTTTTTTTCTACTTATAAGCATTTTGAATTAGAGCTGAATCTTCTGGAAATACAGCACAACATAGTTTCATATGCTGTGGACTCTTTCATCTCAACAAAATCTCTGCAGCAGACATAACTGCCAAATTAATCAGGATCACGACAAAGCCAGCTCAGGGAGAAAACAAATTCTAGTTTATTCTCCTGTTCTTTATGTTACCTTTGTTAGACTGCCTACCTGCTGCCACGTTGGCAAAAGTCATATTTCTTTGTAAACTTTTCCCAGCTGTCGTTTTGGCATGAAAACATAAGTAATGATATTTATAGCAGCTGCATTCTGTTGAGATGTTCCAGTTCCAGGACCTTCCTCCATGAATCCAGGCTCACTATCATGGGATACCTGGACACCGAAAGCTGCACTAAAAATATTTTTTTCATAACAATGCATCAAGTGACAAATGGCAAGCGGACAAAGCAGTGTTATGCTGATGAACATACTGGATGATTCAGCAGCTAAAGAGAAAGCTACAGTATGTCCCACAAGAGTTATGGGATTGAACTGAGTTAAAAGAAGGGTAAATATTGGACCTACATGTGTTGTGTTGGTGGTAACACGACTCCAAATGAATTTTAATGATGGCCCATGCCTGATGGATGGAGATGGGATAGTGCATCATATATAATAATTACAAACCCACATTTACACAGAAAGATGGGATGATTTGGATTATGTTGAATTACAAGGACGTGGTTTTCAAATAATTGGAAAAAAGTATGTTGAATGTTGAAATTGAGAAATTGTGTCACAAATATTCAGTGAGGGCAACAAAAGGCTGGAAAAGTTATGTAATACTAAAAGAAAAAAAATCTTGTGAGACATGTCATGCTCAGTTGGGTAAATCAGCATCATCTCAGTAACATGACTGAACGCATAAAAGCACATTTAAAAAAAAAGCAGACTCCCATCAAGCAACAGATGGGGAAGGAAAAATATTACATGGGCAGTTGCTCAACTGTTTAAAAAAAGCATTTGAGAACATAAAAGTGCATAGAATTTCAGGGGTTTGCAATTTATCTTTCATGCGGGAAGTTCAGCCTATCCCAGCTGTGAAGGGTGAGAAGGAGAGAACTCTCTGGAAAGGTCACCAAATCATCTAAGGGCTCTCTAAAAGTAAATGAAACTTTAACAACACACACACACAAATAAAAAATTAAAATCATTTTTCCCACCCATCCCAGTCCTCAAAATCAGTAAAAGCTTTGCAGTGATTGTTATAATTCTTAGACTAATATTGCAGTGGAACAGAGTTTCACTTCCAAAACTGAACTTCCTCTTCCTAAAAGTTTGTCAAATTTTGAGAGTCAGCGTTTGTCTAACAACTTGTTCCTGAGATCATTAAAAAATACAAGAATTTCCACCACTCATGCACACACACACGTAAATAGATATCAAAGTATTCTGAGCTCGATGAAATCAAGCCTTACATTTTCTTTATCTGTATCTGTAGCTGACTTTGGAGGCATGTCTTATTTTAGTGCATCGGGTCAGTGCCAGCTGTTTAATATTAATGTAATATGCAAATTACAATATATTTCCTTACATCAAGGCAAATATAATGTGAATATTGTTCTTCTTTTTACCTCATCATCATCCAGTGTGGAAGTAAAAACTGACTGTGCTCTCATTTTCTTTGTTTTATGTATCCGTCTCTTCTTCATGTTGTCCCTGGCTAACACATCTGCCAGTAGGAAAGTGCCCTCCTCATCCCTGACACAGACAGTTACTGACTGTTTGTTGCTTTTCTCTCCTCCCCTTCCTTCTTTTCCTTTTTCCCCCTCCCATGCTGTCTTACTCTCTCTCATCCTCTCCTCTTACTCGCTCCTCATTTTCTCAATTCCCCTCTCTCCTTTTGATCACTTTGGTCCCTTCCTCCTCTCCCTCTCTCCCTAACTCCTCCACAGCTCCGTCACTCACTCACAGACTTGCACCAGCTCTCCCTGGGCATCACCTCCACCATCGGCGATCCTCACTGTATCTGCGTTTTGCCGGGTGGACGCACTCCCCGCAGTCACCATTTCCACCCCGGAGAGTTCCACGCTGGCAGCGCAGCCCCTTCCCAGGCTGAGCATCGGGCGGAAGACCCTGGTGGCAGCTGCTGTGGGGGTCATGCTGGTCCTGGTTCTGGTGATCCTCATCCCTGTGCTGGTCAGCTCTGTTGGCACAAGCAGCACAGATGACAGCTCGAGCCACTATGAAATGCTGGGGACGTGCCGCATGGTGTGTGACCCCTTTCCCAGCACGGGCCCCGCAGGCACAGGTGTGCACACAGGTACCGACGCAGCAACCACAGGCATTCTGATGGAAAACGAAGAAGATCTGAGCGATCACAGCATCGGCCCACCATTGCCTACTTACAGTGCTCAAGGCACGCAAGGTAAATCAGGACGTCCAGGCAAGCCAGGACCCCCGGGGCCCCCTGGAGAGCCTGGTCCACCAGGGCCAAGGGGACCACCAGGAGATAGTGTGGACATTGTTCGGACAGGAATCCTTGGGGCAGTCAGCACAACCACTTACAACACCACCCCTAGGGTTGCCTTTTATGCGGGACTACGAAATCCTCAAGAAGGTTACGATATCCTGCGCTTTGATGACGTGGTGACTAATATCGGTGGCAACTATGAGGGTGCAACAGGCAAGTTTACCTGTAAGATCCCTGGCACCTACTTTTTCATCTACAATGTGCTCATGAGAGGAGGAGATGGCACCAGCATGTGGGCTGACCTCATCAAAAATGGTGTGGTGGGTGACACTTTTAATAGACTTTTTTTTTTTTTTTTGCCTGATTTGATTACTTAATGTTGAATCTGATCTTAGCAAATGTACTAGTTTAGCTTCTCAAAACAAGCAGAAAACAGAAGTCTGCTAACAAAACTAGATCGAACTCCTGTCAGACTGCTCAGGGAACAGTGTAAGCAGTATGCAGGGAGCTTTAGTGGAATATTCACATGTATGGTGATTTTTGGCTCCAAATTTGTCTGCTGTTATACTCAGGTGTTATGACAATTCAAAGTGGCACGCTGCTGGATTGTATACCTGTGCTTATTAGGCATCCAATGATCTACATGTTTACATGATCAGAAGAGGCACCGCACTATCTCTGCTCTGCACACATCAAAATACAGCCTGGGGTTGTGGCTAGTTCAAAGCTGATGCTTTTTGAAATATTACAAACTTCACAGACTCAAACTGTGCCGGTACATGTTATCAGGCTGCCTGTCAGGCAAAAATGCTTAAATATTGATTCTAGATATTTGTGATATTCATGGGTAATTTTGTACATCCTAAAGGCCTCAGGTGAGGAGACTGATAAACATCATCTACATTTGGGCCACAAAATTTTGCTACAATTATGTCAATCAGGTTGTAACAGACTGGAGAGAGACTTGATACTAGATCGACTGAACTCACAACTACACAACCGAGTCACATTTAAAATGTTTCCACTGACCTACCTAAACACATATTACCAGATAATATTGTGTGAAGTTGGATAGAATGAGAGACCTAGAGTACTCTAAAAACATTTGCTGTCATATTTGATTGCATCATAATGTACAAGGTAGTTTTATTTGTTGCTGTTGTTGTTGTTGTTTAGGCTTTGAGGAGCAAAATACATTTGACAGCAAACAAGAACAAACAAAGCTTATTCTAAAAATGTCTGAGTTTTTGGTCTACATAAAAAGACATGCATGTAACAAAATGTTTTTTATGAGGCTGAATTATTTATTGATTTTATTTTTTTTATCTGCTATTTCACTGATATTGTAAGAATGATTTCTTATATATTTATAAATCATGGTTACCCACAAACATTGATAGATGGAAGAGTCTCAGCTGAAACAAATCTACAGCCCACATTTGCTTGTTTATCCCAGTTGAACTGAATTGAACTGAATTGAATAATTTAGTCTTCCCTTATTAGTTGTCACCTATTCTTTATTGTATTTATCATTCATTTTTCTGATTAATTTATAAGCAAAGGAAGCTACATATTTGCAGAAAACATTACTGAGTACATATCAAACAAAAAATAAATAAATAAAATAAAATAAAATAAAATAAAATAAAATAAAATAAAATAAAATAAAATAAAATAAAATAAAATAA
>JAOWBL010000011.1:5823845-5836896 GCA_028564865.1 Zenarchopterus dispar | reverse complement strand
TATATATATATATATATATATATATATATATATATATATGTGTGTGTGTGTGTGTGTGTGTGTGTGTGTGTGTGTAACCACGCACCACTTTATTAGGTAGTGCATTTTGTGCATGGAAAACTAAACTGATGGAATTCAGGAAATTGAAAATAAATAAATAAATAGCATCTGATGGTGAGATTAGAAAATGAATTGTTGGCCACTTATACTTGGGAGATGAGGAATGTGAAGAAAAAAAAAGCCAAAAATATGACCTCACCTGACTTTGGGCTCACCATGGAGGTAGAGTAAGAGACAGAAAACAAAAAATTTGATGCTCCAAATACTGATGTCATAACCAGATGCACCTTCACAAGGAGGGGAGAAGGAAGGAGCCCACAGGAAAGACACAGATACACAAAATCATCATGTTGCATTAGAGTAAATGTACTGCTACATACATGCACACTGCTGTGTCTTTGCACTCCTTGAAAGAACATGACAACGTACAGTGCTCGGCCCTCGTCCTAGCCCCCCCATCATCATGCTTGATCTGGGGACTGTCCAGTGTGTCAGTGACTCAATACCAACGGCCTTGTTCCCTCATGGCCCTGACTGAGCCGGGCTAACGCACAGGGACAGGTTGAGTCATGTGGCTGGAGACGCTCCGCTGGCGCGTTGCCTGTCTCTTCACCTCACCGCAGCCTCATGGATGCAGCCTGACATCAGGCTTTGGAAGCGCTGCGAGTGCCCCTACCCTCGGTATGGCATGGATGCCAGAGTTCAAGATCACTACAGTTGTTATGGTTTCTCGGGCCAGTTTATTCAACCCGTTAGTGTCTAGCTGCATTTGTGGGTTGTTGCTCTAAGGGAGATTAGGCAGACCACTGACTTTATGAGTTTCTCTTCATTGCTTCTTTCTTATTTGCTGCTCTGTCAACATATTCAGCCAATAGCACCCCAATATTTATTCTAGATGCTGTACTGATTCAAAAGAAAATCCACCCATATATTAACTTATTTAAACTTTTAAAGCTCAGATAAGACACTGCATTTTAACAGAGCATGTGTAAGGTGCATACTTTTATTTCTTACCCCACTGGTGATGTTTGACTAGATTTATGGAATATTAGGCTTATTTCTAGAGGGGTTGTTTTGGCAGTGTACTTTTAAAAATATTACTGTGTTCATAGATCAAGAATAAGGTTATTTTTGCACATAAATTTAAAGGGGTTTGCGATTCCTCTTTTGCAGGAAATCAAAACTCCCCTTATAGCTGCCATGTGTCCTCTCCCTCATAAAGTGTTTTCTTTTCAGCGTGCAGCACTAACACTGTGAGAGATTTTATTACAAAGCCAAATAAAAAAGCTTTCCAAGTTTTTGAATGTAGTTTTAGTGCCAAAATGTAATTAAATTACTTTCTTGAGTCTGTAAAGCAAACTTCCCACAGCCTATTCCACTACGTCCTGCTACTTGATACCAACTTTATTGCTTATTAATAATGCAGTTGCAGAGTAAAATGTTTTCATTAGTGGTCTCACCTCTCTGACTACTCTTTTTCTGTTTGTGCATGTCAGAAGCTACAGTCCCAGTTATGACTCTGATAAAACTGTTCTATGATGGGATGAACAGCAGACACATAAGTAATTACACATTTTTCTTTCAGTCCAGGAAATTTCAGGATTAAGCTGCAGGAATCCCATTTTGTGACAAGGGACTAATCCCATTATGACCTCTGTTTATCTGTCAGTAATTGTCTGTAATATTTCTGTCAAAAGCAGCTAAAGGAAATGTGCTGAGAGGTATGGTGGGACGCTGGCTAGCACCGCTGCCAAACAGCCAGAAGGTTCCTGGTTTGACTCCTGGCTGAGTCCTTTCTTTGTGTAGTTTGAATATTCTCCACGTGCTCCTCTGTGTTGTTTCACCAGGAACTTCAGTGTCCTCCCACGATCCCCAAAACATGCACATTAGGTTAATTGGTGATTCTAAATTGCCCACAGGAGTGAGTGGGCATGAGTGGATGTGGGGTTGCTTGTCTATATGCAGACCAGTGTCAATGTGTACCCCTGCCTTTTGCCCGAAGAGAGCTGGGAGAGTTTCCAGAAGACCCCTGGGACACTGAATAGGGGGAAACTGGTAGAGATAATGTGTAGCTGGATGGAAATAGACTGTACTGAGCAATCGTGACAACGGGAGATAAAGAAGCCATGCGTTTATCTTTATTTTACAACTTATTTGCATAAAAAGGCTGTCTTCTCCCTCACAGGTGTCTTCCCTTATCCTCATGATAAGTCCTGTGCTCAGGTTTAAGGAGTCTTACCATAACGGATATGACAATAGTGACAAAGCAGCAGTAAAAATGTCAAACAGCTAAAATGAACATCCAAAAAGACCCACAACATATTTGAACCATCACCCCTCTCACTGTCAAGACCACAACGAAAAGATGGAGCCTCGAATTAATTAATAATTAACTAAAATGACATCAGTTGTAAAACTCCCTGATTCCCATTTTGTTGAGATGTAAAAGGTTTTCAGACTCAAAGGACACATTTATCCGATTTTTCTCTTTTCTTTACTTATTTTTAAAGACGTAATTATCTAGAGTTGCAGTTGGTTTTATGGAAAGCAGCATTGTTTATTTTTTGTTGCTGTTTTACCTTTTTGATGGCAGTTCTGTTAGCGGGTAGGATGATAAAAAAAAACAACAAAACACTCAGACAAGACTTCCCAAAATGTCGACGCACCACGGTGCCACAGGCCATCTCTCTGAACGTGATGGTGAGATTATACGAGTCTCTAGCCCCCTGCTGTTATTATTCAATTATTTGCACCGTTACTGGAATGGAAGAAATGCACATAATAAAGCAGCAGGTGCAGTTAAAAAAGAAAAGTGAATCAAGGCAACTTTAGAATTAAAGCCACTTTATATTCAGACTGAGACTTTGCCGCCCTTCCTCGCCTGCAGCATTCACACTTGCTGGTACAGATATAGTCTTCTTTTCACGCTCTGTCTCTGGCCTTTGTCAGAGAAGAGACAGAGGAACGGTGCAATTGTTTGCTGGACAGCTGGCTGCCCAGTAAAGCATGTTAACCACCGGTCTAATCTAAGAATAGACCACCTTTAAGCTCAATGATGACCCTGGATTGTAAGCACCATGGTGGCAAATTGTAGGTACAGTTTACATGTAATTCTGTCTTACATGCGTCCGAGCGTGAACCAAGCCTTTGGTTCGCTGCCCCCGCATGCCTCAGCCAAAGTCACTTTGCATTAATGCTGCAACGGCTTGATAAAAACAAAGAGCGGACCGATGGACGGCTGTGGATGGAGCCAAGCGAGCTAGTGGGACCCCCGTGCCAGGAGGATGTCATCACACCTGCCCGTGGGTCTGAAATTTCGTGCCTAAGCTCTGATGCAAATACGAGCAAGGACATCATTTACAAGTGTCCATTAAATTCATTATTTCCTCTCCTGAAGACTCATCACTCACACGTTATCCTGCAAGAGCTAATTATTGTACGACGTCTTATCCTTAGAGAAAAGAAAGTGATTGAAAGCTGATGCTCATCAAGACTGAGCTGCTTCAGTCAGCTCACTGATCAACTGAAATTCACATAAAGCCTTTTGACAATTACACTTTTCAAACATGTTTTGACTTCAGCTGTCTGTCATAGCTTCTAGCTATATTTAATTGTAAGAGAAAACCTGTTGTTTTATGACAGAAAATAATTCATTTAAAGACGCTGCCTTGCACTGGAAGCTATTATAGTTTTCAGTATATTTTGACAGTGCAACAATTTCACTCGATGATCGGCTTCTTCTTCACTACAAAAGCAAAATGTGAAAGGAGTTGTAAAATTCATGTTACTCTAAAGGGAGCCTGTAAAAACTGTGCTTATAGTGGTGTGTTTGAAAACTAAGGTCCAGAAAACTATAACAACTGATTTCCTTTTGGGAATTAATAGAAATGTTTCTGTCCCACTTCTCCCTGTTCAGGGTCGTGGAGGTCAGCTGGAGCCTATGAGCCCGCCCCGGAGAGGTTGCCAGTCCATCACACATTTCATGTTTTGTTTCATTTCTGTGACTACAAGCAGTGGTTTAGAATATGTCTGTTACGCCTAACGCTAAATGGAATACTGTTGTCCACAACTAATCTCTATGCAGCCTGAGATTTCATAAAATGAAGAGGAAAAACATGGTTCCTTAAATGTTTCCACATCTGAGATCTGAACTTGAGTCATCCCGAAATCAAAAGTATAATAATGTAGTACACTATGGTCTCCAACCCTGGTCCTCAGAACCCCGTCCTGCATGTTTTACATGTTTCCCTGCTTCAACACACCCCGACACAAATGACTGTCATTAACAGACTTGTGCAGATCTTGATGACGACAAACTTTTAAAACACGAAGAACAAGAGGGTCCTGAGGACAAGGGTTGGAGACCCCTGCACTGTAGGAATTGAAGGAGTATTACTAGAGTTTGTCAGGACAGCTCAGCCATTCTGTGTTTAAGCTGCACTTATATTATTTAAAGCACAAAACGTAGCTTCTAATAAGGAATTTCATTTGGTTAGACTTAAAAAAAAAAAAAAAAAAAAAATCAGTCCTGTCTTTCTCCTTCAGCAGATATTCCATGAAATGCAAACTTTGTTTAAACTACTGAACTAGAGGGTTTAAAAAAAAAAAAGTTCACATCTGTTTTAACTTTTTCATCAAATCAAAATTTTTCCTCACATTGATTGAGCTGCAGTAAAAAAAGATTCTTTCATTCTGAAGTTGAGCCACGCTCACTAATCAGGTAAGGAGATAAACTCTTTTACAAACACCGTTTCCACAAATGCAAATCTCCGTGGTCACTGCTGACCAAAAATCACAGAAGAGCCACTGCTGGTCATCTAGCCTTGGCAGAAGAAACCTAATCAGGTCCATTGATCATCTGGAGTGACCGTATAACTCAGCTGGACTTGACGTTCAGGTCAGCCACATCTGTGTAACTTCACGACTTAAGTATCCTCTCATTTTTAAAAAGTAATGCTAAGTTGTACTTTTTTTTTTCAAATTTTATTGATAATCACCCTACATAACGCAATATTTTTTGTATCAATTCAAAGTGCAAATTTAAAAACAAAATCAATGAAGTTTTTTCCATCCAGCTCAGAGCAACTCATCTGTCACCAGACGAACGTGAAAACGGCATCGTGTCCCAAACATCCCCGCGCAGAGCAAAAAAACTCAAACACCCTGTGATGCAACGACACCATCTTGTACTTGTTACTTTAAAACAGTGGTATTGCCATTTATATTTAAGGTTACAAATGGTTTAGTGTGCAAAGAAAAAAAATATTCACATACATTTTTAAAGACCACAGCTCAAGTGTAAGAAAATACAGTGATAAATATTATATTCTGTTAATTCCTATTGTTCCCAGTACAAATGGATTGTCTAATACATTCTGGCATATATCTTCATTATACAATCATTACATATTTCTGCATCAGATCATTCTTGTTCAGCTCTCGAGTTTCATTTATAGTAATGGCTTTAAAGCCAATTTAAAAACATACTCATGTCCAAGGGGGGTCGCGGTGACATTTTGTAAAACAAGTGGAAAATTACTCCAATGACTTGGTCAGTTGCTCTCTAAAGGCAGGTGAATTTTTTTTTTTTTTTGTGATAATCGTCACATATAATCGTCTAATTTGTATGATTCAATATGTTGTAAATAGGGCAAAATAAAATTGAACCACTTTAGTGACATGTCTTGAGTATTTTTGGTTATTCAACTGCTACACCAAGTTAAAGTCTGAGCCACAGTTCATCAGCGTTGAGAGCTTTGCTCTTGTAACGGAGCTTCTGCTCTTATCGTCTTCATATTTTAGCGTTTCAGAGGAAATCCAACTGAAATTGCACATAAAAAAAATCTTCAAACTAAACCGTATTCGTCAGTGAGTTTTGTAAGTAATGCAAATCTGTGTTAATTACCAACAAGGCCTGTTGCACAGCTGTGCTGGTAAGGACATACATAGATAGCTACCTTCAACCTATTCTTGGCTGATTTTTCTCACAGCTTTGTACGTCTTGGACTAAAACGTTTAGTTCTCCTTGTCCCAGTCGCTCTGTTAAGAAAAGAGCAACTTGGCAGCGTAGAGCAGCATCCCGCCCAAACCAGCGCTAGCAGCAATGGCGATGACCCTCACTAAAAGGAAGTCCATGGAGTCTTCCAACTTCGTGTGAAGCCGCAGGACCTGCCGGTGGGTGTCCTCCCGGCTGCCCGAGTTCTCGATGACATGATTAGCCAAGCCGCGCTTTTCATTGAGCGGCATCTGCGCGGCCACGCGCTGCTCGGCCTGCTCCTGGGTGAGGGCGTCCCTCTGCATCAGGCGCTGCAGCTGGGTGGCGGGATCGCTGAAAAGGAGCAAAAACGAGAGAAAATTTGTTTTATGGTGAAGCCAGAGCACACCCTGTCACAAAATCTAGAAACACAGTCACGCTAACAGAAATAGCTGGAAGTGGGGAACCAGCAACTCTAAAAATGTTTTTTAAAACAACCCGTCAGTGTGTATGTGTATATATATATATATATATATATATATATATATATAAATATAAAAGTGTAAATTTAATGATATCATATGAAAACTGACTAAAAGTGAAACAGAAATTGAGAAAACTCTGCAGCGGTCTCACCAGTAAACTACAACAGTGTGGGTCAGAAACTTAGTGAGGCGTCTGGTTTCAAAGAGCAGCGGCACATCCAGCACCACGTAGCGGTAGCCTAGGGAGTAATCGCGAGGCACAAACAATTAGTGTCAGCACATTTACACGCCACACAAACACCAGTAACAAAAGTGACTTATATGTAACTAGGCACTTTTGTTTTAAGGCACTTCCATCTTGAGGTGCTAAAGATTGAATACATGCATTTATAATAATATGAAAAAGAGTGCATCTTTGTAATTTCTACACCTTCATTTCTAAACATTGGCCCAATTTTCATCTAATTATCTGCATTTTTTTCCTCATTACCCTCTAAATGAGCCTAAGTTTCTTCCTCTCTCACCTCTGATGAAGTAGAACAGGATCTCCTTGAGCATTGCTTTGTGAATCTCTGGGTGGGTGATGGAGTTCAGCAGCTTCCGCTTGTCCTCGTTGGCGAAGATGATTTGGCCCAGCTTCTGCCTGTCGATCTCCCCGTTCTCGAGTAAAATGTCCGGCCCAAAATGGTAGACGATGCGGGAGTAGGCAGGAGTGTGCAGCTCCACGACTGGCAACGATAATGGTTCATTAATTAAAACAAAGAAAACTGAAGGGTGCAGAGACTTATGAGGCAAAGTGAGACAACAATCAGATCATTTTCGTAATATCCAACATTATTTCCAGTATGCAGCTGTGCATTTTAGTGACCTTTACCTTCCCCACATCACTACAACGTCACCCCTGCCATCAGCATGATTCATACACTCTCTCCAAGCATTTGTCTTAATGAATCCAATTTGTTTGAGAGATGGTTTGCCTGAAGAAGACTTGAAGGGGATGATGACACTTCTGACCTGAATTTGTATTAGCTGTGCACACAGGAGATTTGTTACCTTTCCTGGCCACAACATCTGCATCAATGACAGGACAGCCGAGCTCCCGGAGCATTGAAGACACCGTGCTTTTCCCTGAAGAGATACCTCCCGTGAGCCCCACCAGGTACATCTGGAGGCGCAAATGGTAATGATGCATTCAGGCGACATCGGTAAAGTCGGACTTATAAATAAAGCTTCATTTTTGTGTTTTTATTGAGAGTTTTGCAGAGGGAGATTCACTACTCTGTTAATCCAGAAATGTAAAACTGACAGTTTAGGGGAGGGGGGAAAAAAAGTATATCCGAGGACTAAAATGTTTAACCCATCAACTAAATGATTTATGAACAAACGTGTTTAAACATGCAAAGAAAACATTCCCTTAACACGGCCCCTACAGTTAATGTATACAGATGCATTTCACGAATCAGCTTTAACTGGTTGGCAAACTGGTTTAACTCGTCGAAATATCAAGTTTTAAGTTTTTCTGGAGCCCAGGAGCTGCAGCACGTCCGTAACGTTTGAACTAAGCGCGTTGTGACTGGCCGTTACCAAACTATATGTCATTACTAATCAGACCCCGAGTGTGTTTCTGTGCTTTACCTCGCAGACGTTCAGACTCTTTAAATGAAGATATTTCAGCAGAGATCCGCGCCAGGCCCCGACTGACGTCAGCCGAAGTGTTCGTCAAGTCCAAACGAGCAACAACCAGCCAAACGACTCCACCAGCATTTTCACAGAGTGAAGTCAGACTTACAGATGAACAACAAACAGATAGCAGCGGGACTAAATTACGACGTCTGTAAGTCCGACTTTCAGTGTTGACTAAGCTAACAGTTACAGACTGACAAAAGCAACTTTAAAATCATCCCGACTCGGTACCTTTTTCTCCTAGCAATGACAGTTCCGCCTAAACGGTTCCGCATATTAACTCGCCAACAGCCATTTCTTCAACAACGTGTTTATTTTGAAGCAAAACAATTAAATGCATGATTCAAAAACAGACACGAGGAAACATTTTTTTCTCTGTTATAAAACGTAAACTGTAACTAAAAATAAAAACTAAAAGTCCATTCAATAATGAAAAACGTTAATCTTCCACTTTGTGATCAGTGCATTGTTTTGGTGTCCCTGATGCTTCAGGCAGACTAGATGAAACAGAGGAATGCTTTGACTTTTTCCCTCTGTGGAACATTTCTTCTCCATTCTCCCCTTCCTCTCGCTCCAGTCTACCCCTTTTGACAAAGTGGTTTATCCTGGACTCCAGGCTCTCGCAGCAGGGACGCTCCAGCAGAGGTCGGTAGTTCTTCTGCTTGCTGCCTTCAACCAGCCAGCAATGACTAGAGGACACACCGCCTGTGGATGGAGAACAGTAACACAGTTTATTAATCGCTGAGGACATTTAGACTGAAAGCAGAAAAGGTCAATTTCCTCTCCACTTTCAATCATGGTTTGGTTATATTAAGTGTGTCAGTAAGATATGAAAATAAATGCAACTTATAACTTACTTGTTAGGATCTTTTCCTACGATTCCGTGCACAACCCATTGACAGTATATATATATACACTTTTTAATCTTCCTGATATAATTCTGTACCCTAATGAACAGAATATCAAGTCTTCCTTGCAGTGGAATTAACATATTCTTGGGTCTACTCTTACTATGACGGCCCACTGATACTCAAAAATAGATTTAATATGTGACTATTAACTGGGTAAAGTATACTTTTGCACAATATTTACATTCGATAAAAAAGAAAAAGCAAATAAATTATCCTTATAGAGGATTTTGAAACAAAAAGAAAACTTTTTAAAACGTGACCTTGACCTAGACTGTCAATTTCAGAGAGATGATTCAGAGAAAATCTAAATCTGAGGCAAACTTAACCTCTTCTGACCGTTGGTGTGGATTTTTGGGATGTTGATATTTCATTTTAAAATCTTGTAACATACCAGTACAACTGAGCACTTTAGGCTGGATGTCTATTGCACAGGTGAGTTAGGTGAGTTGTTGGGTGCAACAGACACCCGGCCTCGGATGTTCAAGTGGGAAAAAGAACAACAAGAACAAATAAGACCAATATTCTGATTAAATTATTTAAAGAATCCACTAAATCTAGGTATATTGCTCCTAAAACACAAATATCTCCACATCCTGTGCGTCTGTTGGAATAACCCACTCAGAACAAGGGTGTATGCAGGCTTTGCTTCTCATAAGCAGTTTGGACTGCACCTTCTACGCTTCTTCGTACATAATCCCCATCAAATATAGAATATTGTCATGTTTAGTCTGAGGATGCACTATAGTCACACTAACCCGAGTAATAAGTGGCTTTGAATTTTTTAAGAGCTCTTATTTTTTCAATTTGTTTGATTATTTCAGTTTAGTTTAATAAGTGCAGTAGTAGTTTTAGTTTTGAAAATGGGCAAGTTTTAGTTTGGTTTAAGTTTTTGAGGTACTGACTTACAAAAATTAACAAAAAAAAATATTAGTACTTATAAAAATGAAGTGCCACGCAATAAATAAATAAATAAATAAATAAAAGCATTAAACAAAACAAGTTAATTTTACCTGCAATTCTATTATTTCCTTTCAGTTAGTTTTACATTATTAATTTTAGTTTTTGTATCACTTAACGGGATTATTTGTTTCACTGTTAGTTCAGTTTTAGAGTTAGTTTTTCTTTGCTATAAATCCTGATACAAACACAAGTAGTTTCTTTTATCCAAGTGGAAATCTTCTTTGTATTAGAAAGAATTTGAAAAGAAAGGCTGAGGTTTGTGACTGAGGACGGTGGTGAACTGTGCTCATGTTTAAACTAACTCGTGTTTTTGACTTTGTGCCAATATTGCTCTGTGGAGGGTAAATAAATAAAAGAAATTAGCCACTCCTGATTTTGACATTCAAAAAAAAAAAGCCCAGCATGAATCTCCAAGAGCTTCTCACCTTTTTCTTCCAAATCTTGGACCATCCCCTGAAGAACCTGCGCCCTGATTGCACTCTGGGTCCAGTGTTGCTGCAGTGACGACAGAACGTAGTTCACCTCTTCTGTGTCCCGTTGCCAGCTCAGACCTTCAAAGTGGCAGTCATGCAACACCAGAGGGTAGTCCACTGCCATGCTGAAGGAAAAAGAATAAAGACCTGTTGCTACAGATGTACAGTACCTGTTGATTTATCAACTAACACAATTCCACTAACTACTTTTTATTATCCATTCATGTTATTTTTTATTTCAAAGCCCAAGAATCAATGCAACTGCAGTCTCCTCACCTGTATTGGGGCTTTCTGGGATTATTTGCAACATCCAGAAGATGATTAATTATCTCTGGTGCTTCCAGCTTTTGCCCAATCAAAAGTAATACTGCCATCATGCAACGTACCTGCGTATTTAAATTTCACAGATATTCCATTGTCAAAATGATTTATACCACAGAAAGTTGCCTGAGATGCAATTATCTCAACCAGTTTTTATTACTAAATACTTTTAATTTACTTAGATTTACTTTAAATACAAATAGTGTAATTTAATGATTTACTGTTGAAAAAATGGAACCCTAGGTAACAGTATCTTAGTACCTGGTGGTAAAGGAAGGCCAGTCCCTTAATCTCAAACATGTAGAGATCATACTGGTCTGTGCTGGAGGTTCGCCGAGGATGCAAAGGCTTGACCGCAGCTGACAAAATGGTCCTCTCAAACTGCAGGACGCCATTGCCCACATCCATCTTACACAGGTTCCGAAAGTCATGAGTTCCCTCATATCTGTTGGTGCCAAAACAGTCTCAATTCAGGATTTCAGGGGGGTGAAACCGGCATTCATGATCGCGTCTTTTTCACCAACCTTTTTGCAGCATCTGCCATCAACTCTACATCCAAAGATCCTCGGGGGAAGTAGTAGCGGTATGTGCGGGATTGGCAGTCAAAGCGTGCACTGAAGCCCTCTGCTACTGGAGCCCAGTCCAAGATGCGAATATCCTGTGGCAGCACTCTGTTAAGCATCTTCACATACGGGAGCTCAGAGGTGGAGGGTTTGGATTTGATGTCAAGGTCAATATTTGGAGGGACGATGACGCCCAGTCCTCCACAAAACTGAGTGGAGCGCAAGTCAATGGTTATGACCTGCAGAGGGGAGAAACATTTCTAGTCTCTGCAAGACAAAACTGGTCATTAGTGACCTGACTTGTAAAGTTATGAACTCACTTGTGAAAAGGCACTGACTCCTTTATCAGTGCGTCCACAGCGGTGATAATTGGAGCTCTGCCGGTCTTGAATCAGCCGGGTTTTCAGCAAAGCTTCAAAGAGTCTGGCCTCCACGGTGTTGTCCGTGTTCTCCTGAACGGCAAAGCCCTGGTAGGCCCACCCCAGGTAAGCCAGTCGCAGAGCCACATGGCGCCGTGGGTGTGCAGCAAAGTCAAAGAGACGCTGTTTACCTAATTTCTTTTCCTCTTTCTTACTCCTTCTGCTCTTATCTCCATCAGCGGACCTGCAGTCTGAGTTTTCATTAGGAGATGAAGTGGACATCACCTCCATGTCATCTCCTGCTCCACTGCTTTCCCTCAGCTGGGACCTGAGTCTTTCCAGCTCTGCCTCCAACTCCTTTATACGCTGGATTAAAGCATCTGACATGTTGCTTGAATAAAAAGGATCTAAGAAACATAATTTGTAGAAAAAAAGGTCTCTTTAACAATCAACACTTTTGTTCACTAATTACATATATCATATAATTACATATATCACGCTTGTTAACTTTTAACCGCATATGTTAGGTAGCTGAACAATCAGTACTTCGACTTTTTATTGTATAACGTTAAAGTAAGTTATTTGACAGTTATTTTAGACAGCTACCTGGATTTTGTCACGAGTGAACTTCATTACAGCCTGTTAGCTTACGTTGAAAGTTAAGCAATACTTTAGATAGAGAAAGTCTTAACCTTTATCAAAACTTAAAAACTATTGTTACCTTTATTTTGATTCTCAGTCTTTTGATGAGCCTCCAATTTTTAGTATGTCGTGCGACTTGCTTGCAGACACGTTTTAAAAAAATATATATATTTATGAGTTAGCCGCTGAGAGGAGAAGTCGAGCCGATTTAAGGAGCGGACGCATTTCCCCTTTGAGGGTTTCTAGGAAATGTAGTTCATCGCCTACTGTTCATTAAAGACATAGACTGTAAAAATAAAATTAAAGGATAAAAGGCTAAACACCATACTGGAGAATTATCTTTGACGTCTTCTATAGTGTTTCGTGTGTACACAAAAAAGCCTCTTAGAAAATACAAAAGCCAAAGTGTCAACTCAACACTTAAAAGAACAAAAAAGCAATTAAATATGTTTTTGTTATAAAGTATGAAAAGGACTGCATAAAGTGGACTACGTTTGACATTTAGTATCTAAAGTCACTGTGGTTTTTTGCCATTCTGAATTGCTCATTATATATATATATATATATATATATATATATATATATATATATATATATATATATATATATATATATATATA
>JAOWBL010000011.1:5747681-5823745 GCA_028564865.1 Zenarchopterus dispar | reverse complement strand
TCTATCTATCTATCTATCTATCTATCTATCTATCTATCTATCTATCTATCTATCTATCTATCTATCTGTGTGTGTGTATCATTGTATGAAGTAACCAAATATAGTTATTTTCCCAGTAAAGAGTTAATCTTCAAAAGAGATCAAAATAATGCAGAAAGTAACCCAAGAGAGGCGGCAAATATGGTGGGAAACTTGTAAAATGCCTGTAAATTAGAAAATACCTGTCTTCTCCTGGGTATCATGCAGTTTCCCTGAATAGGTGAGAAGAAAGAAGATGTAATGTATTAGATGGATAATTTGATGTTATTCTGTCAACCATAAAAATCCCATCAGGCTCCAGAAGAAAGACAAACACTATCCCCCAAAGCATTCAGAGCAATCCTCTACTCCCAACTACACAGCTGTTATGTGTCTTATTACAGCTGAAACACACAGAAATAGCCCGTTCGCTTTGAAAACTGTTGATTGTGGGCTAACTTGAGATGAAAAAAATTGTAATGCTTGAGCTGTGGCATATTTCTTTTTTTATTTGAACCACAGCTCACTTTAAACCACACAACTCGACCATTATTACTGTATTCTCGAGGAGCGAGTCCATCTTCTTAATTCATTTCAAGCCAATCCTTGTTCATAGGAAAGAAACATATTTAAGAGCAAGAGTCCAGACTCCACAGTAAAAGAACATCTGTCAATTAAGGTGCCTTAAAACATAATGATAGCATGGGTAGTTTCATGGCCCCCTTGAGGAATTGTTTAAAACTATCAAGAGTGTTAGGCTTCAAAAATCTGTCAAATACGCCCGGTCCCTTTTTGGTTTAATGGTTTCTGTCAGTGTCAGAAATTCAGTCGGGCACTTTAACTGGTCACTAATAGAGTTTCTGCTTTAAAAGGCTGATGCCTTTTGTGAGAGGGAGCGCGACGTGATCAGATCAGGTTTGACCATTACAACACCCCCAACCTATAATAAGCAATTCATTTAAAATCCGAATTTGGGTCATTGCCTGTGCAGCTGTCCTCAAACTGGAACATAAGAGTTAATGTTCTGTTGGGGAAAAAGTAGAGGCATCGGACCTTTAAGAAAGGTAAACAACTTAGACCAGTAATAGGCTAAAATAAACAAATACATAAAGAAATAAAACTGGCCTCATGAATTAAAGATGATCTGTTCTTAATGATAATAAATTGATGATAAAACTCCTGGATGGCTTTATTATTATAGCTGACTTCTTTGTAATAGCCCTATTTATACAGGTTGTTCCAGCTGGGATTGTTCCCTCCTTACTCCACTCAGTTGGTTTGTCAGATAAACAAAAGAAAGTGGAGGCAGAAAGGAGAGAGTCAAAACTGATACGTACCTGAGCCAACAACCCAGCAAGTCACAGAGCAGAACTGGTGGGGATTGTACTGTTGAAAAAACAAACAAACAAACAAAAAACATAAATCTTGACACCAACACTGCTATCACTGATGTCACTCTGTGACCCTCTTATACGATTGGTAAACACACAGAGGGAAACCATATCACCACTTCTGTCTCTTTGTGCAGTGTGAATGAACAAAGGCAGGCAGCGTTGGCATCACAGGGGTGTCTTTTTGAGTTTTAGCCCAAAGTCAGCAAGTAACCTGCCAATTAAAATGTTTTTCCCCTTCCCCTCTGCTATTGTAACAATGTGCCATGGAAGTTGGCTTTTATTGCTCAAGATGAACTGATCTGGGAAATCAAGACAGGACACATCACAATGACTCATTTTCAGTGTAACATAAGGAAGGATATGAATCATCTCATGTCTTACACACCACCCAGAACCCCGGTACCCAGATGTTGTGCTGCTGCCCCTGTTCTCCCACCAGGCTGGGAAAATATTCATCCATTTTACATGTCTGGAAACCCGAGTTACCTATAATATCCATATTCCTAATGCACCGAGACACCTGAACTCCAATGAATGAAGTTTAAATTGCTCATATTATTTGAAAGTCAACGCCTGTTCAAACTTAATAGAGCATCTGTGGGGTAGTTTGTGATTTTTCTGTATGACTTGGTGAAGAAAAGAAGGATGACTCTGCAACTAATAGGGGCCCCATGACATACCACATCTCTCTAGGTGTGGGTCTGATCTATCAGGCTAACACACCTCACCTTTCTGGTTTCTTTTTGGTTTATAAGCTGACAGATGCCCATTCAGCTCATTTCAACTCAGCAATACTTTATTAACCCCTGAAGAGACATTATATTGCAAAGTATGTAAGCCAGTCAGTATCTTAGGCACTTCAAAGAGTCATTGTGGAAGGTTGTTAGCAATGAAAACCTCCTGTTGTGGTCTGTATTGCAAATAGCAAAAACTGAGTAAAAAGGTTCTTTGTGCATGTGCCCAAAAAGAGAAAGGAAGTAAGAGAAAAGGTGGATAAATCACGCAGACACTGTTTTCATAAATGCCATTTCCAGAAATGTAACAATGGCAGCATGTGAGCTGCTAAAGCCTCATTAAATCAGAAATAAATCTAGTTAGCACCAAAAGAAATGGTAGTTGGAGCAGTTTCTGGCATTACTGCTCCAGTGGATTGTAGTCTCAGGTCAGTGGAAGTGAATGACAGGAAGTGGCCTCAACTTACTTCAGCAGTGTGTGAGTTCATCTGGAAGATGACCAACTTAGCCAGAGAAGCTATGTGCTTCTCCACAGAGACCTTTGCTCCGAGCTGTTAAGAGCTGGTCTTTTAGAGAAGACAAAGCTCATGTTTGACTCTGTGTATACTGTCTATGAACTTGTGTGTGTGTGTGTGTGTGCGTGTTTTTGTCCTCTTCTGTCCTCAGCCACTCTCTGCTCTCGTTCTCTCAGTGGATGTAAGCCGGGGCACAAAAAGCAGAAGAGCCTGGGTCATTTCCAAAATGATTTCCATTGCTCCATAAGTGCCTTTGGAGGAATGCAACTTGGTGCATGCCAGGAAAGGAAAGAAATAAATGACCCTGGAGTGAGAGCTTGAAGTGGGCCAATCAAACATTAGTCAGAGGGAACGTGTGGCTGTCTCCTGGAAAGGCTCAGCAAAGCGAATGCAAGAATTTGAAGCAGTGGAGAGGAGAAAAAGATACAGTGAATGAGTAAGATTCCTGGTAATTTGGAAAAGGGCTTTTTGCTACTCTCCAATGACGGAGACCAGGATGTAGTGGAGCTTTGAGACTCAGGTTACAGCAGAATACGCAAAAACCTCTGTTAAATTACAATATTACACTGAAATCTGAAAAAGATGCAAAATGAGTGGGTGTGAGGGATGAAGAAAACAAGAGCTAAGGGGAATGAAATGTTCCCCTGTTGTATGTTTGTAATTGTTTCAGTGTGTGCATGTTCACTCCCCCCTGTTGCTTTTGCAATTATCATCCTGAGTCCAGAGGCGGTCTGCCTGAAGTTAGAGTGCTTGAGACACTTGGGTGGCTTGATGGAGTTTGGCACAGTACAGTGCACAAACATGGCCTGAAGACACCACTTAGTTAATTAACCGAAAAGACTAAAACTGATTCTCTGGGCTGATAAGCAGAAATGAGGTGAGCATCCTCTCTCCTTCTCTCCTCCTGGGAGAAATACCACAGAGGAAAGATTTTGCAGGTGCTTTCAGGGTGTTTGCTCTTCGCTCAGCAACAAAAGGCTGGAAGTCTCATCGGCAAAGAGAGGAGGGATGGAAGGTGCCAGTTTCAGTGCCATTTGAATTTGTATTGATGTTTTTGTGTGTTTGTGTGTGTACCCAGTTTCATAAGCCACTATATTTCCTTCATGTGCTTTTCACCTTTAGATGTAGTTTAATTTTTCTTCCTTTTTTTTTAAATTTTGGCCATGCGGCACATTTATATAAGACTCCCCGTGGTCTTGTATTTGCAGCTACAAATTTTACTTCCAGGGACAAACACAGCTGTTGTGCACGTGTAGCGGTAAATAAATTGTACAGGGGCGCTGTTAGAGAAAACATGCTGGGTTCTTGTAAACCAATGGTGGAAATGATTAACATTCACGCTGTCGCTGAGCAAACCCCAACTGCTGCCCCACCCTCACCGCTGGTTCTCACTGTTGGTGGGAAGGTCTCATTTTAACCCTGGAGTAAGGGGACTGTGTCATTACTTTAAAGGAAACAGCTTGCCCTTAGCAGTTATCTCTACCTTTTTATAGTAAGCTGATTTATCTGAAACTCAGCGCCACCAAATAAAAATATGCCACAAGATATTCACCTGCTGTTATCTGTCCCACTGTCCTCTTTTTCCCAGCATTTTTTTTTCCGCTGAGGTGGTTTTGGGAGACGGATAATGGCCTGACCAGCATGTGCTCGTTCACTGCTGACTCCAGCACCCAACATGCAGACTGTGCAGACATCCCATGACCCTTTATCCCTTCACTGCTTTACACAGTTTGCCTTCCTGGCCCTGTGTATCGCCTGCTCCCCGTGCCTTGACATTTTAGCTTTGCCCTCTCACTTGCCCTGTCCTCTCTCATTATGAAACCACATTCATTGCTGTCACAGTGGCTCCTTCAGATGATCTTGTTTGTGCCTTGTTGGTGTCGCCCTGCTCTGCATCATGCTCTCTCACCTTTTTTTGGTAACTGCTTCTGTACACTTAAAAAAGCACGTTGATTTGTCTGGAAGAAATGCACCTTTGCTTCAGGTTTTTGGAAATGTTTATCAGTTTAGTCTTCTAATTGCAAATAAAGGCTTGTGAAAACAATTTCTAAATGATTGACTTTAAAATTTCATTTTTAATCACACAAATACACACATCGATAAATACATTGGCAGACAGTGTGGAGTTGAGTGTCCTGCCCCTAAGACACTTCAGCATGTGGACTCCTAACTTATTTTTGTAAGTGTATACTTTGAGTTTAATCATTGGAAATGAATTTTAAACATTTTTTTCTTTATTGCATAAAAAGGAAAAAGAGAATTCTAGTTTAACTCTAGTTTAAAATAGAGTGTCGAAACTATGAAAGAGGGAAAAAAACATACATTAATAATTGTACTTCAATTTCCTGTTTCCTTTTAGTTTTATTTCAAGACAATGAAACTGATAAGCATCACACAGACACACAATCCTCCTCTGTTCCTTAATTCCCCGTCTTTGCTCTCATTTCACGCTGAGATGTTCAGATCCTGCCAGTGTGAATGTGGTATGTCTGTCAATTGAAACATTTCCCTTCATTAGACCCGGCTTTGTTGCAGTAGCTTTGCAAATTGGCCTTATAGAAATGGAGGCTGTGTAGTTCATTGAGCTGCCATGTCGGTAATAGTTGCCTGGCAGCCTCTTTTGTTCCCCTCCGAGGTAATTGCAACCAAGGGGGTTAAATAATGATGCGGCTGGGGTGAGAGGAACAGGGTGTGTCACCTGTCATCCACCTCAAAGTTTATCAGCACTGTTAAAGGATGTCTTTTGAAGAAGAAGATGGCGTTTCTTAAGTTACAAGTGAGGGGCTTTGGTGTTAATCTCAAAAGCAAAGTGAGCCTGAATACAACTTATGTCATCAGATCAGGTATACCAGAGCTCTTGTGATCATTTGTTTTCTGATGAATGACTCTGACTGCTTCAGTTCTTGTCATCTTCTTGTGTCCTTTCATCTGGCACCTACTTCTCCCTTGTTTGGCCACTTTTCCTCTTCTCTTTGAGTGTCAGTGACTTGGGGCAGAAAACTGTTTATTGAACATTTCAGTGGACTTGGAAAAAAAAGAAAGAAAATCCAGGATTTCATATTCTTCTTGCTTTTATGATGAGGTTGACTTTGAAGAGAAATCAGAGTACTTTGCATATACAAACATGCACAGAAAACACAGCCACCTTCCAACGACAGCTCAAGCTGGATTTCTTTCCACTAACAGCTTTCCTCTTTTCAGGCTTTTGCTTCTCTGTCTGTCAGCTGTACATTAAAGTAACATAAAACAGAGGACAAAGCAGCTCCTCAGTACCTCAGCTCTTGAATAGCTTGATTTTCATTCTGGTACAGACTAGTGTCTCGGCCTGCCAAGTGGTATGCGGCCAGATCGCGGCCTGGTCCCACCTCTCTTAAAGACATCCACTGTACACAGTGCCTCCTGATAATGAGATATACTCGCCATCCGACAGATCTGAGTGTTTTCACTTCTCCTCTGTCACTGTGGGCGGACTCACTTTAAAGACAAGCTCTAAAAACACATTTAAAAGGTGCCATGCCTCTTTCTCTTTCTGACGCATATACACACACATCCAAGTGGCGTATATCTTTTTACCACGCCAAGCTTCCAGTGGACTGTCACCACAGACTGAGGTGAAAAAGAGAGATTCAGCCAGAGAAAGATGGTGTTTGACTGTTTGACTCTCCTCCAATCTCATTTAACTCCAAGTCCCTATACAGGCACCAGGGTGCATGTACTGATGGCATCATGTCCTCTCAGGGGGAGATGAGAAAGGCTGGTGGAGGGTGCTTTACTATAGGACTTCTTTCTATTCACCAGGGGCTTATCACATACACACACCTCTCAACTTAGGTCCCAGTGCAATTTACAGTGGAAATGAAAACACCCCAGTGGGGGAGGGTTTGGTGGGGTTTGGCTGCTTTTAAGTTCTACCTCTCAGGCGAGAGGAAGATAAACACTCCTTCACTGCATTGAAACACGTTAGGATTAGCATGCTTATGTTGTCCAAAATTATACCTGACACTTTTGATATATGGATTGCCAAACAACGTGTACTTCCATTAGCAACCTGGTTAGAAACTGAGCCATTGTCAGGAAAACTTGCTAACAACTGATGATTTCTTGTAATCTGTGTTTACGGTGTAGCTCTTTAATAGACTTGCATGTTGTTATAGGATTAGATATTTATAACAACATATTTATACTGCAAGACACAATCAGGGATAGACAACACAAATGACAGATGTGGTAAGAAATGTGGTAAGAATGTAAAGACATGTCCTCAAATTTAAAGAGGCCACATCTCCTGAAATGATGCTAAACAGAAACTTCAGACATCCTAATTGTTAAGCAGCCCTCTGGGTCAGAACATGTGTCCTGAACTTGCCTTCTCCTTTTTCTCTCCGTTGTCAGCTTTGTTAGAGTCTATGCAAAAGTTCAGCAATTGAACAAATTTATCAAACATGAGTGACTGGCTGTGTGAATCGATGCTTTTTTCACCATTTTAGTTTGCTGATATAATGCGCTTTCTGCTTGAGAGTATTGTTGCTCAAACCCATAATTGTGCAGTGAAGTTCATGAGTGCTGATAAGAAAAAGCCTGGCCAGCCATGCCCAGTCACTAGGTGAAATTTCTCTCATAAAATGAGTCTGGTACGCCTCCTGTTAACAACCATTTTCACCTGCACAGAATGTACTGAACCAATCATAACGGGCCGGGCTTTAAGAGATGACTCATACAGGAGCATTCAATGCTTTTAACACCTTGGATCAATACATTTTTACTGCAAAACTGACAACAGTCATTCTCCGGCGTTCCTACTCCACTGCACACCATTTTTATTGTGTTTTGTTGATGCTAGTCTGGTTGCTGCTCTGCTTATGTCAGAAGGTGGTTGGTGTTTAGAGGCAGTTTCTGCTGCGTTCATTGGTCCTGTTCCCTGGAAATCACAGTCCAATCTAGGGGAACCAGACTAATTCTTTCTACTGTGGAGGAAAAGAATGAAGATGGCTGGCCAGACTAGATAAAGATAGCATATCTTACTAGTAAGTGCATGGTGTTGCCGTGGCAATAGACTAGAAATGCAGTGGCAATGGAGTTGCATTTCTATTACCACTGGAAACCTAAATATTGTAACAAACATTTGAAAAAAAAACCCCAGTCAGTTATTGCAAAAATCCTTTTATGATTTCATGAGGTGGATTTTCAGATGTGTTGATCATCCAGTTTAGCACAAAAGCATAATGGAAACACCTTTTTTTTTTGCATTTGCATTTGCATGTCACTGGCAGCGCTGCATGTGACATAGTCGGTCAATCCAAAGCTTTGAAAATCAAGCTGTTTTTGGCCTCATTCATATGATTGTGGGCTAAAACACTACTTAATCATTATGCATTTCTGGATTACACAAGGGCTTTGCCTTCGAATAATCATTTGAATAATTATTTATTTGTCTTCTATTGACAATTTTTTGCAATAGCAACAGTGGCAATCGCAATTTGTCCTAATCAAAAGATGTTTCTGTGTATCTTCTTTGATGTCGAGATTCTCTTTTTCTTTGTTTTCAAGAGAAGTCTTGCAGGATGACATACAGAAAGATACAAAGAGAGAACTAGTAGGCTTACACTCATATAAAGAAAAACACAGTTCAGCGGAAACACTACTGAACAGCACTTCCTTTGTCATAACTTCAGAATTGTTGCTTTTGTTTTGTGAAAAAGTGTAATGGAAATCCAGCTTGGGAAACATGTTGTGTATTTTGATTTTGATTTTTTTTTTAACTGTGAGGAGCAGAATAGCAAAGAAATCAATTTGAGAAATCTGCAAGACAAAACAAGTCATGGTGAATCACAAACCAGGCAGTTTGGGTCAACAAACTTAAATCCAGCATTTAAAATAGTATCACAGCACAAATGTTACAAATTAACGAAAAACCAGAAGTTAAGAAGCTAAGAATAAAGCTCGTAGAACACACAACCTGCAGTTGCTACTATGTTTCATTAGTGATTAAGTTAATGTATGCAGTTGATGGCAGTACAAAGATGTTTTTGACCAAAATCAGCATAGACTAGTCAAACCTTGAGCAAAGAAAATTACAGTCGGTGCACGTCCACAGGATAATGTATGAAAAGTGTGTATTCCTTTATTTTGCTTCAAGTGCTGGTAGCCATTTTGTGAATTTTAACCCTTCATCATTGTTTATAGGGGCACTGCCTCACACACTTCAGCAAATTTATCAACCATTGCTGATTGTTTGAGTGACCTAAATCCTACTTGATTCTAGGGTAAAGAGTTTTAGTACGCTACACTGCTGTCACTATTTGTTCACGATTACTCTGGCTGTTTGTGGTAATACCTTAGAGCAAGAAAATGGGATCCCAGAGCTGGTGCTGCTCAGGTCATGTTCTGCTTTGTGGGTTTTAGGAGGGGGATTGTTTTGTTTGGCCACTGTACAAGAATCAGAGGCGTGAGGAATAATGCCAAAGAAATACCATTGCAGGCTAAAAGAACTGCCAAAGGACAGGGAATAGCTGTTTAAAAAAGTCCTCAAACACGTGTTTTGTTTGGCCACACAGCTCAACAATACATATCATTCCCACTTGTCCTTTTAGCCCAATCTCCTTCCTTTTCTTACTCTCCTTCTACTTCTCTCCCCTCTTTCTTGTGTAAAGTTGGTATGATACCCTACAGGCAGAGTCGTTTCTGATTAAGAAAACTAAATCAGCTCAAACTGCCAGGGGCACAATAGGGAGCAGATGATATTGCAAAGCCACAGGATGGCTCACCTTTTCCTGGCCTTCCTCTATTGAAGCAGTTTTTTCTTGGTGAGGTCGTGACTGAAATTTCTCACACTAAGGCATAGCTTTTTCAGTTCCTTTGCCTGCGAATCGAATCGTCCTCAAGGAATTGGCCTCAGCAGACATCTCAATGCCTTATAGCCATCAGAAGTATTTTATGTGGGCATTTGTCATGTTGTTAGGCATCTGAGTCTGCAATCTTTCCCCCTCTGCTTCTCCTCTGACTTGCTTTAGCTCCAACTCGAAGAGGCTGAACAGAAGCTGGGGTTAATGTAACAGGCTTGGGGAAGAGGGGCTGCCCAACTGTCGTTGTATCGACGTATTGGATAAACAAGAGTTCAGAGGTCATGTTTACACTGCAAATCCTCCATTTCCGCTATGTCATGTCAGGCATGAGGCCGATATGGTCTGCGGTGCAGGAGAAAAGAAAGCTTGACTTGATGCAGCATCTCAATGACCTTCACCTTTTTTGGCTGCTGTCAGTCAGTCCACTCACTTCCTGCTTATCTCCCATGTGTCTGTCACAAATATGGCTGTCTTGGCTGCTAACAGCTTAATCAGCCTCACAATTCAAGTTTACCCCTAGATACCTTCAATATTATTCCTCAAATTGAGCATCTCCTGGTGGAGAAGGGGAAATCACAGTACTTGAAGCAAACACTTCAAAATACACAATAATGTATTTTTCCAATCTGATAAAGTGCTGGCATGATTGACTTCCATAACTCTCTAGTCCTTTCCCTCTATTTCTGCTGATCTATCTCTGAACAACCTTCTGCTCCTGGTTTATTCAAGAGCCTCAGTGCAGTTTGCCATAGCCTGTGATCTGCATAAGCAGATGTTTGGCTTTCACTTGCTTCAAATCCAAAAAAACGTGCAGAAACTCACCAGTCATTGTTTTAATTTTTATTTTTATCAGAGTTAAAGTCAAACAGGAAACTTTTTTGTGCAGCTCTTCAGAGAAGTGCTCTTTACTCTGCAGTCAGCTGAGCTCAGCACTAAAGATTATGCAGAATATCTATGATTTTTTTCTTCATTCTTTAATCCTTCTTTCAGGTTAAGAAGGGGGAAGAGCTTTATCTTTGTGTGTGCATGTGAGCGGGGGAGAATAAAGCGAACCGAATAGTGGAGATGATTGGCCAAAGTAGTTTGAGTGATTTGCGTGGATCAAGGTCACATCGCTGACTCTCCCCTCTGGCTGCATGGGTGAGAGCGGGTGACCTCTGCTTCATTAACTCCACGGTTCGCTCACAGCCGTTCCTTCATGTGTGTACGTGCAGAGTGTGCGTGGTCTGTTTGCCTGCATATCGAAAGTGTGATGGAGGGTTGACTTTAATGAAGAAGACAGTGTCAAGAAGAGCAAAGTGAGCAAGAAAATGCAGTTTTTTCCATCAGCTTCTTGCGGTCCCTTTTCCTCTCAGTGTCCTGATGCCTCTCCTAAACTGAAGAGGAGCCCAACAAGCAGACAGCTCTTTGATCTCCAAGATGATGGGTGCCAGTCCTTCTCACTCCCAGATCATATCCCCCTGTATTCACCCAATAAGTCTTCCCAAGTAATGATACACCCTGCGCCTTTCTCTCTCGCTCTCTCTCTCTCCTCTCTCCGTCTATCTGTCTCTTTTAGTCCAGCACCATCCCTCTGCCTTGTCTCCCTCATCTGGCGAGTCTGTAACTCTGAGTGGAGTAAACACAAGTTGTCAGATGCTTCATCCACAGCTCGTCAAAGTGTAGTGGAAGAAATGATGCAACTCATTGACTTGCATAGAAGCAAGATTTGAGCACGGCAGACGGGTGGCAGCCAGGTAGACTCACCGGTAATATAACCTCAAAGGATTTGGCTTCTGTGAAAACAAGAGATTCTAAATCTGTCTGAAATTCACTTTTGGGTCATAAATTGCTGTGTAATGTTGCTTTTATTTGTTTAGTCACTCTGTATAATATGAGCCTGTCCCCTGAAGACACGCGTTGTTTTGTCTGTAATTAGTAAAAATCATCCTGGACGTTATGTTTCAGTACAACTGCTTTTAATTTGATTAGGCAGAATTAGTTCTAGCTTTTGAGCTGGATAATCACATTAAACAGTGAAACCTTGGTAACTGGCACCGCTGCCACTTAACCCCTGATTTAATTATTGGTTTGTATTAGATTTATCCCCCAAAAACTGTCCAGCTGTAATTGACCTGCATTACATTTACTAGTGCAAAAAATCTGTAAGTAACCCACCACTTGGGTAGCTCCTAATAAACTCAATCTTATGTTTGTTTGTTTGGGGTTTTTTTGCATCACAGAGAAAAGCATTGAGTAAATAAAAATCATGAGCTGTCTTGAAAGTAGATAACTGAAGGCCTGTGTAGAAATCATGACTTGATGTCAACAGCTAGCAGCACATTAATAAAGTTTGTTAAAAAATGATTTGCTTAACCCTGGAGAACCCACGGGGTCAAATTTGACCACCATTTTTTGCTAATACCAAATGTAAAAAAAAAAGGGTTGTTGGGTTCTCCAGGGTTAAAATCAGTTGAAACAAAACACACCTTCTATTATATGAATGTACTTTAATAAAAAAAATGAATAAAAGCAAAGCAACTTATTTTGGCTTTTCAAAAATGATTCTATTGTAGAGATTTATTCGTGGATAGTAATTCATTTGGTTCACACTAAATGAAAAATATTTATTGATTGTTGTACAGAACGTGTCCAGAATAATAAAACAGAACTAATATGATCCAGCCAGAGTGGAAAACTGCTGCTGGTAAATCCTCTTTATGTTGACATTCACTTCAAATTTCTGGTATCACTCTTTCACCGCATTGCAAAGCAGCAAAACTAAACTGGCAGTAAAAACTAAACTAGTATAGCAGGCAATAGGATGGTTCTCTTCTCATAGGTCTTCCTCTTTGTTGTTGTGCCCACGCTGCTCTGCTTTTTCTTTTCTGCATCTTCTTCGCTCTGTTCTTCTGTTTGCTGAAGGAACTTGGGAGCTTGGAAAGTCCTCGGTTAGGGGATCATACCTTGGAAAAATGGGTATCTTTTCAGGATACAGATGAGCTAAAACAATGAAGGGAAGATGAAATTTAGCTTTTGTTGCCCTCCTGTTTCCATTTTCATCCAGTCTGAACCAACATGGATGATTTGAGCAAATTATATACCTTCCTTCCATTTCATTAACACTTAGGTGTTATGAATTAATGTCACCTTTCATCTCATCTATTCCACACAGATTACACAAATACAATTTAAAGACATCCCCTAAAATGTTGGCTTTTACAGTCTCAATTTTCTAAAAATTCTTCTGTATTTTTGCTTCTTTATTCTGGCCTTTTCACAGCAGCTGCACCTACAATATAATTTTTTTTTTCATTCACACCAAATTTAGTCAAACAACAATGTTGCTTTTATAAAAAATACAGATAACATAGCTATCTTAACAAAAGTAAACCTTGGTGTCAATTATACTTTTTCTTTTCTAAAGCCAACAACTCAATTGAAAACTCTCTGTTAGTAGCTGAACATTAGGAGCTCATCATGGAAACCACAAGAATGCAACAAACCCAACATGAACACAAACTCTGTTAAATGTTACATATTTCAAATGAACTACCAACAGACTGTGGGCTTTTTGAAGAGACTTTTAATGATCTCTGACTCTTATCAAATGCATTTTTAGTATTGAGAAAATGGAAAAGCAAGACAAAAGTTCAAAAAGGCTTATACTGTAGAGTCTGTTTTAAAAAAAGGGCATTGATTTGTTAAGTTTTCTTTTGGTCACAGTCAGTGGGAGAGTGCACAGCATGGAAAAGACCAAGGATATTTTAATGCTATTACCTTAGTCTACTCTTATTGATTTACTGCATCTGCCACAGAGTGAGGTTTGTATGAGTTAGCATGTAGTGCATTAAGATTTAGGTCTCTGGCTACACTCAGAGAGGCAAAACTACTAAGTGTAGTAAAATAGGGGTGAAAGGCTGGCAGCAGGTAGTGACAGGTGAGAAACCTAATCCAACACAGTGCAGTTTAATGATTGTGCTGAGAGACTGATGGGTTAAGCTGTTCGTTAGAGATATACAGTGGCTACATTGAAATGAGGCTATCCCCTGTAGAGATGGACATAATATATCAGACAAAATGACACAATGATGGTGAGCTGAGAAACAGGTAAGTACTCATTAATAAAGAGTGAAAATGATTCTTCGCTTCTTTCCTCACTCAGGATGAGGAACGAAATCTCGAGGCAGTGGAAAAGTGAAGTTGCTGATCTTTTTTTTCCCCTTATCTCACAGAATAATCCTGTTCCACCTCCTCTCTGTTTTTATTGTGACACCTCTTTCTTTTTTAGCCTTTTATTTTATTTCTCTCTCTGTTCCATCCTCTTCTCTCTTTTTTTGTTAGAAATGTTCATAGTTGGTCAAAAACAGGAGGCTTTTCCATTCTCTCACACACAAAACTCGTCCTGGAGTCTAGTCAACAGCCACCACATGAGAGAGAGAGAGAGAGAGAGAGAGAGAAAAAGCTTTGTATCAAGATCTACAATTGTATTTGAGAGCAGGATTTGGTTAATAGATACTTGTGCTCATGCAACTTAAAATAATATGTTTACACTTTGGGATAGTTTTAATCACTGGTCTTTTCACATGTGGGGGCAGCACGAAAGCATAGCCCTTTATGAAAACCTTGACACTGTTCTCTGTAATGATACTGCAGCAGTGTCCCTCCTCGTGTCCTCTTTGCAGGTTATTCAATCACTCACGCATTGATATATTTGAGGGACACCTGCAAATATGCACCTTATTATCCACTTTGCAAATGTCGAATTTGCATTGCACCCATTCCTGGTCACAAGGGCGTGGAGGTGCACGAGCATCTAAAAAGACTAAAAAGACAAAAGTGCAACTTTGCTCTACACCACCCTGACGTGCTGATCATGAACTGAAATGGATGTTTTAGCATCTCTTCGGCTTGAAGACAATAGGTGTTTCTGGCACTTCTGCAGCCAACAAAACTTGTGCGTGCATCGCTATGACTACCTGCAGCATAACTGCAAATGCCACTATTTCCTTTTCATTCCATTGGCATTTGTTTCTGTTTGTCCACAAGATTAAAAAAAATCAGCCAAATGCTTTGAAACTCTGTGAATAGATGCAGCACTGTGATCTGGAGTGTTGATTCTGGGGGTGGATTTCCTTTCCAGCTGCCCCTCCAGTTTGAAACATCAGTGTCCTGTGAGTGTCCCGCTGTTCTCTTGGCAGGACTTTTTAATAAAAGTATTTGAGATGCAAAACAAGCAAATCTCTGCTAAAATGTGAGCTACAAATTTCTAAAAATTCTCATGTCATGCCAGAGTAGTTTTATTTACGTAGACCAACATTACAAATCTTAAAATGTCTAGACAGCATACAAGCCTGTTGTTTTGTGTTCACAACATTTCATCCCATAATGAGCCAAAATGGAAGAAACCTCAAGAGGAAAAAAAAACTATGTCCCATTGTTAAAGACAGCGGACCTATAATATAAACCATGTGAATGAAAATTAAATGTGGCAGACCTTCCGAATGGACACCCAACAAACAAAAGCACTAACATGTACACTCAAGTTGGAGGTTTTTCTGACAACAATTTATATGCAATTTGACAACATTTTCTGTATGTCATTTAACTAGTGTGACCTGGTGTAAAATAGTCATACTGGAATCTGATTTTAATAATAAAGAATGCCTTCATCACCTACGATCTGTAACAAGTTTAAAGAGCCAGATGGCCAAAAGACGGTTTGAGGACTGACTCACTGTAGTTTCTTTGTGCAGCTTGGAGGTGATCACACAAAAGCACTGAAATGGATTTGTGAGAGTAATTGGAGCCCTGGCTGATATTATAGCCTCAGGCGGCGGTGCTCTAGTAGCTAGCATAGTTTATCTCAGAACAAAGTGATCCGGGCTTAAGCCAGGTTGTAACATGATATTCACTGCAATGATTCCCAGGCATCAAGGGGTCTCACACACACACACAAACAGGTCTGTCAGAGGTGATGTCACATCAGAAATGGAGCTTCCTTCGCCACTGACTAAAGAAGAGAAACATGAAGCCACTCACATATGGAGACCCCCCCAACAGACCCCAGAGTGTGAGGTGGACAAGGCTTAGTTAAGTGAATGGCTTCAATGAGGGAGTGTGTGTTCGGTATTGATTAGTATTTGATCCCTGCCATTCGGCCCTCTCCGGTGTCTCCCTGCAGGCTCCACGCTGACCTTCCTTGACTCTGTCTCCACAGACACCGACTCTGAGCATAAGCACTGGTTATTGCCACGGGCGTGATAACTTACCATCGACAGAAATGGCGTGAGACACTGCGGGGGCAGAAAATAAAACAAAAGAAAAGTTAAGACGGACAGAAAGGAAAGAAGAACAAAGGATTTGGCTCGGAGCATGTGATGGAACACAACTGGAGTGATTCAGTGGATCCATTACGAGTTGGGGAGCGGTGGAGTTTGAGAGAAGGATGGCCACGGCGAGGCTTTGACAGCATGTGAATAGATACCAGAAGGCATGGTTAGATCAGACAATCTGCTTAACCAGCTTACTGCCTCTGGCCTTGTTGCCCTCCCTATATCTTCTCACACTTTCTGTGTGTAATCAGATGTACTTAGAAGCAGTCATTATCATAACTGTGCCAAGTGTGCATTAGCACCCTCCTCTATATTGTTATTAAGCAAATGCTTAATTCGCCTCAGATTTCTGTGTGCCCTTATCTGTGACTCGGGGTCAGAGCATTGAAAGTAATCTCCTGTCCCTAGCTTGTGTCTACGTTTCTGTGCTCCCTCCATTTCTGAACTCTCTTTCATCTCCGCCAACCCGTCCATGCCCTTCTCCTTTTAATCTATGTTTATCTCCTGCTCTTGTTTCCTCTTGTGTCTCCCCTTCCTCTTATTGTCTGTAATATATTTTCTCTGCGCTCTTCATCTTTGCTTCCTCCCATTCTCTATAACTGTTAAGTGATGTTTTATAGTTCTATCTGGTGGCTGGCCCAGCCGCTGTAATAGAATTGCTCCTTCCTACATGGACAACAGTTTCCAGGGTAACAGAGACGGGGGAGAGAAGGCCATAGAGCGCGCTGTGTGTAGTCAATTTTAACAGCAGAATGTTTTGGCCCATTTCTGATTACACGCTGCCTGTATCACTGGTAACCTGAGGTTTGGAAATGAAGATGTAGGACATCAGTAATACTTCTTTTTTTAAAATTAGATAAGTGTTTGTGTAAGCTGCTGCTGCTGCTTTCTATTGAAGTTCAGCGGGTGATGCATTTACTATTGTCAGAAGTAACCCTGACTGGCATTTGCAAGGAACAGGCTGAAATGCCTCACAGCGATTCACTGGCATTTCCCTAATCACTCTATCTCATCTTTTATTACCACAGAAAGTCATTCTCCTCTAGGGTGCTGGCACTGCAGATGTTTTTACTGCCTGCAGTATTGGATGTTTTGTCAGCGGTAGAATGGAGGAGAAGAGACAGACCACAATATGACTGTCAGTAATATTCTCACTTTGCTCCCAGGAATTAATATTCTCTCACAGAATTGCAACAAACTCTGACATGTCTGCAAAACCACTATATGAAAATATTCCTTCGTCAAATCTTTGTGCCACCACGGTGATGGAGGACAGAGTCACACAGACAGGACGATTTCCTGAAATCCATTATTACATTCATTATTTTGAGCTTTCAGAAGAACGTATTTTCAGTACAGTACAAACAATCACAGCAAAAACTATGGGAATTTGTGCTTATCACTGATTTAGGCATAATTTATATCCGTTTTTCATTTTTACAGCACTTTAGGAGACCAAAAGGTTTGTAAGTTTCATTTCATTTATTATACCAGAAATGACTGCTGATCTGTTCTTAAAACAACCTCTTATCTAAAGTTAAGCCACTAAACAATGCAATTTCTTACTTAAGAGTAATCTTAAAACATGGTCCGTCATTTATTATCTAACTTTGACTGCTGGTTTTCTACAGGTTCTGACTTGGCAAAACTGATTTTGGCTTATTCCAAGTTTTTTTTCTTTGATCTGTAATCAACTGCATATATTATCCAAATCAACAAAAATAGCAGAAACTAGAGGCTACGTGATAAAATCACTTCATTTTTATCCTCTTAGTGTTCATTGTCCTTATTAACATTGTCCATGTTCAGATGTTCAGTGGGGTGATGCTGTTTTAAGTACTGGATTAGGTCTGTTGATGTATTTTGACTGTTGTTCATCCATGAGGTTGAATAAATGGTTTTCTTTGCTTTTCTGTTTTCGTAGTGGAAAAACTTCCATGGTTTCTTGTGACTGCGTCATCGCAATGTGCTTAGTGCCAGGAAAAAGGTTTGGGTTTCTCAGTATTGTAAGCTTCTAAGCCGATGCATTACTTCCCCCCAACGACAGAAACGGGGGGAAAAAAGTCAAAGCTGTTCATACGCTGTACTCACAAAAAAAAACCCAACAACAACAAAAAATAAAATACCAGCAAGTATTGGTATTGATATCAGCCAATATTGGTCAAAAATCACAAGATGAAAATTGGCCAACACCTAGGTGATGATCCCTGCTGAAAACCCATCATTTGTAGTGCATTGATTGAAGATATTGAGCCAAGGAAAATGCCTCAATGCCCCGAAAATGTGTTTAGACAACAATTTCTCTTACAGCATCCTGCTGAAGAAAGGAAAAACAACATTTGTGTGTGTGCCGTGTGTGTGTGTGTGTTAAGCTTTGCTTCAGTTAGATTCTGGGTATGAACCATGAACCTGCAGCTGATTTCACGGTCTAAACCATCGCTGTTTGGTCAGTCATGTAACTGTTAATCGGCTGTGAGTGTGAGCTTGTGAGGTCATCTGTTTTATTTCAAGACATTGGTGCAGAATCTAAAATATGGGACCCCAGTGAGAGGCAGACGCTGGTTACATCACATGAATTATGACACCAGACTTCTCACTGGCCTCAGACTAAACGTGTGAAAAAACAAAATCAAATTAGAGAGCAAAGCAAGAGTGTCGCTAGTGGATATTAGTGAATTTATGCTTCATCTCAGAGACGTTCAGAAAATCATATTGGTGAAACCAGTAACCAGAGCTATGGTTATCAACCAGAGCATTGGTTTTTTGACAGTCCTTTTATTCTTTGGTTCTCAAGAAGAAGTGCCACGTAAATAAAGACCACACTTGGTTGGTCCAAAAGGTGCATCTGTATTGAGCTAGTGATGGTTCAGGATGTACTCAAATCCCTTTTTTGATGTCAGCTAAGACAGGTTGTGCTCCTCCCAATAGTACCTACAAGATAAATGCAATATAAGTGTATATGTTTAAACTATAAACTAAAGTTCACCAGGAGTTTACAAAGTTTTGGAGTGAAAAAGTACCATTTGTTAACTTTGTCTTGCTTAGGGAAATGATGAATGAATCATGCAAGGAAGAAAGGAGAGATCTCAACGATGTGAGCTACAAACAACTGAAAGTATTTTACGTGTTATTGTACTCATATTTGCTTCCTGCATAAAAGGAATAAAAAGGATTTTCCAACCGTCTTTGGAGAATTTTCAATGATCACTTCATTCTTAAAAAACGCTTTAGTCTCAAGCAGATCAAAAGAGCAGCATGATCTGATGTTGTAAACTATTGCCACTGACCTAATATTCATCAGGACTAACAAAAAAAAAAAAAGAAAAGAAAGAAAATGTTTGTTCTTGGAAGCAGTGACATCATGTGAAACATGCTCACATTGGATCAGGCTTCAGAGGGTGAAGCAGACAACTGTTCCCAGTTGGACATGAGGAGATGTGGGAGTTTGCATGTGATCTTGATAGGATAAACACAAGCAAATATCCAGATACTGTTCTTGAAAAGTAAAGATCAGAAATAATGAACACTTCACACACTGTTGCTCCATGCTGAACACGATTCAACCATTTCCTCCAATTACTTTGACGACTGTGTTTCTACCTGCCCAAAGAAAGTCTGTACAGATGGAGACCACCACTAAGACCAGGGTGGGTAATGTTTGATGGTCATCTCTGGTGTCAATAGATCCTTGTTTGTTATTCCTACACCAGTGCAATGCCATCGTGCTTCTATAAAAGGGGACGGGATAAGAGCGTGTGCAACTCTGAAGGCAGGGCTTGGTGCTGTCACTAGTCTTCTCCAAATGAGAGATTTGAAAGAGGGGTGGAGGGGGTTGCATTTACAGAGTGGTGCAGCATGGGGCAACAGAGAAAGGCAGATAGGGAGAGCACAGCTATATTTAGTCTGACCTGAGTGCCCGTGTGCAGGGAGGGCCAGGCAGGGAGACAGGTGCAGCGGCTGGTCATTATGGAAGAACACAAGGGCTTCACAGTCCAAGGCTGATAATGGGACCTCATCTGACAACTACCTATAGCCCTGCCTCACAACCTATATTTAGTTTCAATATAAGACTGCTGGTTGGTGCTTAGAGCTGTGTCTGTGGTTGTGTTAGTGCAACTGTGCAAATGTCTCCAAGTAAAGAAAAAAAATAAAAATGGTGGGTGTGTGGGTGGGGACCTGACACCAGCAGAGCTGTCTCTAGGGAGACCGGCATCTGTCAGGAGATGGCATACTGCACTAGCAGTGTTTGCTCAGGCAGTGCAGCCAATCATATTGGCCCGTGGGGTCAGACATCCACTGGTCTGTACAAGTGTGAACTGCATGTGTTTTCTTTTTATTTGCAGCACGCCTCCAACATGCTACTGATGTTACGTTTCAGTTAAACTGTTTTACAGTCTGCTCATGTTAAAATTAACCCAGTTAACATCAAAACAACTTAGTGGATGTGTTTCAAGTTTACTGTGATAAAGTGAGACAAATAAAAAACAGCAGAAGACAGCTACTGACTAGGAATTGTTAAAGAGACAGGGAATTATTTCTTTTTTGCCTTCTAACTTGCATGACTTTTCTCTCGTAATGAAGATAAGATTTGCAGCTTATGTATCAAGTGGGTTCATAATGTGTCTGTATTCACTGTCTGTCTATTTATATAAACCCAGGGAAAAAGTTTTAAGGTTTGACTTGGATGTAACAGAAACTCACCTGATTCTTCCAGGACTTAAAAGGAGATAAACAGAACTTCAGGTGAACAGAGGTGCAGTGCAGTAAAAGTCCTCTTTTTTTCTTAATTAAGAGAAGAAGTAGCAGCCAACTACTGCTAATCAAATGAACTTGAGCGATTGATTGGCAAGTGCACTTCTTTAAACTTTTTGACACTTTGTTGATCTGGGGTATTCAAGTGTGTGTTCCCCATGCTGCCAGTAAGGAAATGTTATTTTCAAACTGTCTGGGAAAGGTTTTAAAACCATTACTGGACTTTCTGGAGTCCATCATTCCAAAGTGAGAAAGATAATTCAAAAGTTAAAGCATTCAAAGCTACAGCCAATCTTTCCAGGAGTCCAAGTAAGTAAACCCCATACTCAGACTCTGCAGTGTTCACAGAAATAGCAAAAGCCCAAGTTACAATTCCTAAAACGTAGAGTTAATGACAGTAGGATTAAAAAACAAAACAAAACAAAAAAGACAGAAAAAGTATGGTTTGCCACAAGAAAACCTCTTAAAAAGCAATGCAGCACATTTTGGTATTTATGACACTGCATCGAACAAGACAAAGAAGTGTTGACAAGGAGCTTTGGACATTTTCAAAGAAGGGATGAAATAATCAACCATAACATTACGAATACCTGCTTAGTACTGAGGAGGTCTAAATTGTAAGCACAAAACTAAAACTATGCCAGGATGCAGGAGCAGGTCTCCTCAGCACAACATGGTACTGTAACAAGAGGAGGGTTTAGTCATTTAGTCATTACCCGTCAGTGGTCAGAATGTTATATTTTTGTCATTTGCAAAAAAACCAAACACAGTATGTTAACGCAAATACCTGATGTCAACTATCGGGCACGGTGGTGGAAGAGTGATGATCTTTTCTTGTTCAGCAGGTGAAGAACTTGTTCATCTTGCAGCCCCTGAGTCGAACATGACCTCCTCTGAACATCAGAGTATTGTAGAGTCAAGCATGACTCCATCTGTTGAACAAAGAAAGTTTGGCTGAATTTGATGCATCATGATAATAATTCCAAGTACGTCAGCAAATCTACAATAGTAAGACTAAAAATATTTTTTTTGAAAAAGTATTACAAAGATCTAGTCAAAGTTAAGATCTCAGTCTCCTTGAAACGACTGTGGTGGGCTCTGTGATGAGAGATGCCTGCAAACATCACTGAGCTGAAGCAATGTTGTAAAAAAAAAGTGGCTCAAAAAATTGCTTATGCATTTCTTCTCCTTTTTTGTTTATCTTTTCAACTGAGTGCATATATATGGTGGGTTACTGCTGAGGCTGGCAAAAGAAAGCACGGAGGAATGCATTGTCTTCTTAGTATTATAATGAATATTAGATTTTTTTCACAAAAGCCAACAAATGAGATATTATGTTGTCATATTGATATATATATATATATTATGTCTAATTTATTTACCCAATTTTTAAAATATGGCTAGGACCAGATAATCTTCATTGTGTTGTGTAAAACCTTATGTAAATCCTGAACTGAAAGAGGGTGTACTTTCTTTCTTTCTTTTTCACATGACATTTGGCTTAGCATGAAGACAGGAAATGGAGGGGATTAGCTGGTCTGACACCCAGGGGTGGAAATTAGCTCCCGCCACCCGCCAAGCGTGGGTTATTATGTGTACTGGCAGGTCAGCTTGCCACTACACCAGCCACTTCAGCAGATACATAAAACAAACAATAATATAAATAATAACCAAGCAGTTTTTGGCATTCCACAACAGAGACCCCATACTGAGTCCATTTGTTTTACTCTGACGTTTTATACGAAAAACAATAGGTTACCATGGCAATTCAGTAACATGCTTAAACTTGTGCTATTAGCTAGATTAGCAGGAGGAAAAAAAACACTAAGAGCTGTTATTTTCTGTCTGTTTATTTAGCAATAATATGGACTTACATATCAGTGATGTGCTTCGCCTTTCATCTAACTTTGCTTCAGGTTAATTAAATGAAATGAAATTAATTATGTAGTAAAATCAAGCTGAAATATGAACTTTTACAGTTGTTCCTCTAAAAGGGTCACAACTCCATTCTTGCTTTCAGAACCAGCATGAATGGACCTCGTCCGGTTACAGGCTGGCGTTACGCTAGTGTGAAAAAGACAAGTGAGCCGATAGCCCCTGATAACTGTGACACATTGGCTCTGTCATAGTGAAATATTGTTGCTTGCTCAAATTACAAACACCGCCTCGAGCGGAGGGAGAAGGTAAACTTGGACCCTTTTTTTTTTGAAGTCGACTTCTCTTACAGCACAGTAAAAATGAGTTTTTCACACGTTCGCTGGGTTGATTTGTGCCTTTTCCTCCAGTTTCACTGCAGAATAGCAAAAGAGTCATACGGGAATACGTCACGTCATAGAAGATACCATTTTATCTGGCTCTGCCTGTGGATGCAGATCACAACAGATGAATAACTTTTCCTATTTGATGTAGGTGCCAGTGCTGTGAAAACTTGTCTTCATGCTTCGGAGAGGAATTCAGTTGAAAATAGATGCTGCACAAATGTGTGTGTTGTGTTGTGTTTACCGTTGCTAAGAGAGGCTTCATAATTGAGGCATAGGGTTTACCAGTGACCTTTAGTTGACTCATAAATTGTCAGCTGGACCTCTGTCCGCCCCAGATCTTGCAGGGGAAGGACCATTTAAACCATTAGAGAGCAATTTGAGGCAGGCCAGGGGTTACATAGGTGGGTGGGTGCTTGTAGGAGGTGGTCAGTATTTTTTTGTTTTGAAATTTTTGTAGTGTATCTCCAGTTGTAGTTGAGACAGCCAAGGTCACTGTCTCTTGAACGTTAAATTAATGGCACTTTAAGCTGTTTATACAGAAAAGCCACAGTGAGGTGTGTCGTTAGTTACGGCCTCTGGTTGTGTGGAATGAGAGGCATCCCAGTGAAATATAGACAGAGTTTGAGTTCGGAGGATGCTGTGGGGGAGTTTGGGGCTATAGAGGCCCGTAACATACTTAAGGCAGAGAAAATGGTGGAACAGAGCCAAGACGATGGAGGGAAGTAGAGGTGTGTCTGTGAGAGTTTGTAATTTAATCTCTGGGGCTGAATTGAAAGTGGGAGTGCTGGGCAGTCAGGCCTCAATGAGCAGAAAAAAAAAACTCAACATACCATCAAGTCAATTAAGGCAGCGCTAAAATGAAGTATAAAAGGGAATCTAGTTTAGGCAGGCTCACACTTGTGCTTTCCAATAGCTTTTCCTTTTTCAAAGAAAAATAAATAAATAAAAGAGCTTGTTGTGGTTCTAGTCGTGGATGTATGAATATGTATGAGTCAGGACTTTAAAAATTGGCTCATTCTTTTCCAAACATTTTCTTTTTTTGAGCCAGAAAGACAGCAAGCGGCTAATTGAAGCGATGCAATAAGGCTGCAGGGAACAGTAAAGGTGAGCGGTTATGACAAAAGACTGGTGCAAAAAGAAGAAAAGAGAAAAACCTGGTGCCGAAAGCAGTCTGCAAATACATAAAGCATCTCGCAATTAAGTTTAATAATAATGTTTTATGTAAGCCTGTAGTTAAGTTTTGCATATAAAAAAGAGTTTTACAGACTGAAGGAATACCAGTAAATTGTTTAATTTGTTTGTGGGCTGTCTAAGTCTACTGTTTGGATTTCCTTAAAGCAGTTAAATGAATGCATCTGTTGGTTTAACAGACATTAGAGACCAATTAATGTGGTAGAGGGCTGGATTTTATTCACTGTGTGAGTGCTTATATTTCTTTGTGTTTATAGTATTGATTTAAAGACTCCACATTCCAGACATCATGACTTAAAGCTTGTTATGGATTTCTTTATGTTAAACACACATAGACTCAAGCAGAAACACACGCATGCACACACACTCTCTAAATGTTTTACCGCCTTTGTGGGGACTCTCCATTGGTATTACATTCCCAAACCGTTTACCCCATCCTTAACTCTCACATCTAAATGCTAAAACCTTGCTTTAACCCTAACTTTAGCCTTATTGGCACAAGCTCATTTTTCACCCTCAGGGCTAGATCACTAAATCCTCACAGAGTTAAATGACTTGACAGTTCTAATGCCTAAGTGTGTAAACCCATGAAGACTGCATTTGATACAAAATAAAAGTAATGCAATACATGGAATAATGAAAATAAAATATAAAAACACATTTTAGGAACCTATTAAAAGACCAGGGTTTTACCACAGACACTAACAGCTATTTAATAAATAACCAGAATAACAGCAGTCAGATGCTGTCATTCCTACAAAAATACGCTATTGCCCATAAAGTTGGAATAAAACATTTTTACATTTTCTCATGATTGTACATAAAAAGAGGATTGATTATGAAACCAAAATTATTCCAACTTTAAGAGCAACTGCGGATTTCAAAGTGGATTTCTTCTCCACACCATCATCACTTAATTTGTGGACATTTTTTGTCGGAGATGGGCAGAAAAAATGACTTCTGAACCTCCCCAATTACCCTAAGAACCACCATTAAATTGCTGCAGTAAACTGCAATCGTGCAGACTCACAAGAAGAGTACATGATGTCATTGAAAAGCCATGCACTTGATGATTTAATAGTGGGACGCTCCTTAGCCCTCATATATTTAGCAGGATGGCAGCGCAAGTCCTGGAAGTCCTTGAGTGTGTAGATAGGGATCTGGCCTCACTAACATTAACCTTAAGAGAATTAGACCATTTAAGCTTGCGGGTACCAGCAGTTTGGTCCCCACAAATAAATGAGGTCCTGCTTTTTAGACCTCTCAAGTGTAGTGAAGCAAATGTACACACTCAGGCCAAGCTCCACACATTTCTATACCAATGCGCACACAGCAGTGAACGCCAATGGCTTCTCAGAATCCAATATGTAATATGTGGTCCTAGTATCTTTTGCCTGCAGTCCTTCCTTGTCCACTGCCAGCATCACACCACCCATTTATCAACTGGTATAAGGCTGTGGTAGACAGGTAGGCAGGTCGGTCTAGCCCCAGATAGACCATCATTAGATACAGCTGCTTCATCCGTCTGAGCTCACGCCAGGAGTTCACTCACTCGAATTTAAGAGCCCTCAAAGGGTCTGAAATACCTTCTGCATGTTACAGAGGACTGGAGACGCATGTAAAAGCTAAACAAATAGATACTCGTAGCTGATACATTATTCCTTCTCAAATCAATCACATTTTCTCTCCCCATTGTGTCTTTTTTTTTTTTTTTTGCAGACAACTCTCTCCTCCCTCTGTCTCTTTTTGTTTTCCCTGGGTCCGTACAGGTCAAATCCCTTTAATAAGAAGATTAAAACGTGAAAGGGAGATGATGAAACAGAAAGAGATAGGTTATGGGAGGGAGGGGCAGGCGACAAGTCTCATCCTCTTCTCCTTCTTGCCCAACTCCCCCCCTCCCCCCCAGCCCCCACCCCCCTTCTTTGGAAATCTCCATCTGCCCCTTATTCCAGACATTTTTATTCATCGCACAGTCTACCCTCCCCTTTTCCCCTTTCTTTTCTTCCCTTCATATATAGGACGTGGATGGTGTGGAGCGGAGCTCGGATAATTAGCAGCGGTTTATTAAATATGAATGCGAGCTGGTTCAGTGGGAGCCAGTGAGTGGGCCTCTCGCTGTGGCTCATCAATTAAACAACAGACATTCCCAGCCTTTTGATTAAAGATAAAGAGGAAATATGATGATAAATAGAGACCTGTTAGATACTGGAAGAGCAGATGAGCAGAATGCAAGGAAGGAAAGACAGAAACGGATAGACAGATAAACACATGAAGGAAGGAAACATATTCAGTCCCATCAATGCACATCTCTCTCAGCTTTGGGGCTCAAGTCAAAGCATTGACAAGTGACTGAGTGGGTTGAAAATGTGGGATGTGTCTGTGTACGGAGACGGTGTGAGAACATTTCATGTGACATCGGCAGCACTGTGGGAAACCCATGCGAGCAGTCTGCATCAATCGGTATCCTGCCCACACAGACCAATTCTTGAACCGATGCCAAGATAGCTCACCCGAGTGCCAGCCCTGTTGTCTGTTCTTGTCCTTCTTTTTTCTTCCTTCCTCCTCCTTCCTTCAGCGCCCCTGTTTGACTCTTCTCTGCCTCTTCTTTTTTTGGTCCATTTTTCTTTCCTTTCCCATCTGTTACCCCTCCTCTTTTCTCACCTCCTGCCTCCCGGCCCTGCTTCTCGCCTTAGTCGGTTGTTCAACCTATCTTCCCAATCAGCAGGGTCCCATGCCTCATTTTTTTTTTGTCTCCCTGAAGAGATTTAGACGTCTAACATGCTTTCAAGTATTTTTGTTAATAATAGAGTAAAGTTGGAGGCAAATAGCGTTAGATTTGACATCAAATCAGCAATTGCTTTTGAAGCCTGGATCCCGTCGTGTTTCAGACCATGCCACGCATTCACCAGCAGGCGCATCCACCAGGACGACCCCACACGACCTAGGGATTACAAACTGAAATCACACACACTCCTACTGTCCTGCCTGTGAGCATATGGGCCTCTCACATGCCCCCTCCCACATCTTCTTCTTTAGCAGCCTTGAACTTCAAGCCAAGTGTGCAGTGAAAGATGGGTTGCCCATGCTGGTGCTGTTAACTGACGCCATGTCTGATAACACGTTCACAACTTGAACAGGAGGCGTTGCAGCCAGACTCCTGTTCAATAATTAACTTTAACAGGGGGGGCTAGATATTCAAATCTGCACACTCTCACAGGCCGTCGTTTCAGGTAAAGCTCGGAAAGAAATTAGCTGTCACTCTGTCAAATTTTCAGTTCACATACTATGACTTGCTCTTGAAATTGACTTTCAATCACACCTCAGCAGTGTTTCAAGCCTAAAAAAACACTCTTAACTACTCTTCTGATTTAAAAGCCATCCATTAAGAACACCTACAAGCAATAAAATGTTGTGGAGCACATAGCAGAAATGAAAAAAGCGCTGTCAACCAAACAAACACTTCCTAAGATGTTTTTTCTTCAGTGGATGAAAAGAAAAACTTATATGAATTGCTATTGTCCATACATATACATGATATTGATATATATCTATATATATATCTATATCTATATATACACAAATATTTATATATATATATATATATATATATATATATATATATATATATATGCATATATATGCACACAGGCCCAAACAAGTTCTTTATCAACATGATCAACTTTCATGGCAGCTCAGAGAAACTATTCAGGTTCAGCTATTAAACATTAGGACAAACTTGACCACACACAGTCACCCAAAAAATGTCATATTTATTGACTGGAATTCATAAAGAGGAAATTAAAATGTCAGACTATTATGGTAAACTTTAGTGAATCAAACTGCTGTTCTTTATTAGGAACGTCTTTGAAAATGATACAGAGAGAGTGTAAGAAATTATCAATAGGGCTTTAAAACATCAATAATCGTGTAATCATAGATAGAAGCAATCTGCAAACAACAAAATGCTCTGGTAAAGCAAATAAAAAGATCAAAACTGGTTTTGATTATTAAAGATGGCCGTGACGCTGGATTAACTGAAGCTTTCATAGTTCTTTCCTTTCATCTTCAGACACAAACACACACCCAGTAACACTCCAAAGACCTGTAATAAAGAAAAGATTAAGTTAGCTGCAGCAAAATGAAATCAAAGCTATATTCCCAAAAGTTCTCCATCAGAAACATGTAGCCAAAACTGAATTTAAGCAGCTCTGACAAATATATTATATGTATAAAATATAATATGTGGAATTATTATAGTTTTGAGGCATTAATTTTTCATTTTAGTCGTTGACTTAGTTGTAAGACGCATAAATTTTGGCATGGCTTTCTCATGTCCAGGACAGGTATTTGACATAAAATTGGAACATGCTCAAAAGATTAATAAAATCAATTTACCTCAGTAAGTCCAAGTGCTATGCAGACAGCACCGACCCACAACAAATTCTTGATCAAAAAGAACTTGATAGCATTGATACATCCCTGGGAGGGAAAACACAGTTCTGACATATTTTGTCTTAGAAATGATTTAAAAACGTAAAGATTATGATGCAACTTCTCAGCTTACATTTTTGTGAATTTTTTCCATATCATGCCCACAATCTGGACTCTTTGTGATGCAACAGGAATCTGGCACAGCTTCGTGGTTTTCCCAGCCCTCATTTTTGGACCAGTCCGTGTAGCTCGCCCCACCACAGCAGTGGAACTGCAGAAACGGGGATGATACAGTTGTGACTTTAAAAGATGGATATGCATTCTAGCCATGAAAAGATATTATATGGTAGATGCTGATTCGTCATATTACTTTTCACCCTTCTCCAAATTTTCCTTTACGTTCATAAGATTTTCTTATGTATAATATTACACAAGGATAAAATTCAGTGGCCATGGTGTTTAGAGACCTGCAAACTTCCTCTTTTTTCCTTAAAAAATAACAATGATCATTATGGTCAAAGAATTTAATCTTAGCCTCATCAGATGACAAGACACTCCTCTAAAACTTAAAATCATTTCCCACATGTGCATCTGCAAACTGCAATCTGTTTTTTTTAATCTCTCCCCACCCATTTTTTTATTATTTTTTTTATTTTGCATGGCCTTGTGTCTCACTTTACAACAAAAGGTGCTTAACTGTGGATAACGATGCTCTCTTCCTGGTTTCAGTCAGTGTTTTTACAGTTGTCTTGCTCTGGAGTTCATTTGCACATTTCACAACAAAGCACTATCATATCTGATCTGGGACACAGACGCTTCCTCCTCCATGAGTGTTGAGTTGGCCGTGTGCTCCGAAGGTTTGCAGATTATTGTTTGAAAAGATGAAAGTGGAACTATTAGGTCTGGAAAATTGTACCCAAAGACAAACAGATTCACAATTTCCTCTCCTGATATGTTGTTTGACTTCTGTTTTGATTTTCCCCTGATGTCACAGCAAACCCTTGAGTGTGATGGTGTATTTCAAAAATACATCCTTATGTTTGCCTGCACTTGTTTCAGTTAATGTCAATTAACCTATAGAAAACTATCCATCCATCCATCCATTTTCTTTGCCTGCTGAGTCCATGTCTGGGTCACAGGGGTCTGCTGGAGCCAATCCCAGCCCATCAACAGAAAACTATTAGTCCATTATTCTAGCATGTGTAAACTTTTAACTTAGAAGAAAAAAAAATCTCTCACTAACTTATACCAATATTTTAGGAATGATTAGCACAAATATAAAATGATAGCATTTTATTTTACGTTTTTAATTTTAAATAATACTGCAAAGGCTCCACACACACAAAAAAAAAAAACAAAAACGCTGACATCAGACCATTGTGCATGGCTTTTAACAGATAAAATTAATCACAGGAATTTATGCATGCCGTTTTGGGCAACTGGTTACAGACGGCATGAATTTACCTCTAGTTCTCAGCTGGGATATCTGACGGTTTATCATATTCCTGCTGTCACCTGCTCCTGCACTTACAGGAAGACTTTTAACCCTCATGGCTCTACAATACACCTCACAATTAGCTTCTCAGCTGCCTTTTACTGTTCTCTCCTTCCATCTGGATCAACCTCTGTTTCTAGTGTTTTTCACATGCGCACTTTAAAATATGGAGGCACTGAGGATCAAATTCCCAAGCCTGCGATTGCAGCAAGAGGCTGAACCCATCAGTCAGTTATTCTTTTCCTTTATTTTGGCTCAAATAAACCGCTGAAACCACTGATACCAAGCGCTCTCAAACACAAAACAATCAGGTCGACATCTCACCTTTTCCTGAATCTTGTTGATTGCGTGTCTTTTGTCCGGGGTGTATTGATTGAACACCTCGTGTGCGTTGGAGCTGAAAGTAACAGCCGTCTTCAGGAGAGTCTGCAGAGGAAACAGGATTAAAATATTGCTATGATGGTACTAAAAGCTTTCTTTTCTTTTTCTCTCTTTTTTTTTTAAAGAAATAAGTAAAGGAATGTCACCTCTATTATCTCTTTGAAGATCTTGTTAATTTTCTTTTTAAATCTTGATTAAACAGTCTCCTTAAATGAGGATAAAAAATATCTCACCCTGCTGCGGAAAACATAAAAGGCGCCTCCTATGAATATCTCAAACAAGATCATCACTATCAGGAGCAGGATGAACTGGTTCATGAAGAAACAGAGTGAAAGAAAGCAGTTTAGTTTCCCCACAGAAAACTTGTGTATTATTAAAGTCACATATGAAGGACACAATCTCAGGCTCTAACAGGAGCCGATGCTACTTACACAGGACAGCATCCCTGAGTTATTCGTCAGTGCCCCAAGATGACCCAGGAGGGATACCACGGTTATAACAACACCTACAGTGATGAGGACTATTGCAATTTCAGACAAACTTTTCCCTATAATGGCTCCGATTTGTGAATAAGACGAGTACTGCAGAGCTCCGATTACGATGAGGATGATCCCGGATGCCTGGGAAAAACAAGTTGAACAACTCAGCATTAATGCCGTCGCTTATATGAGTGCACGCAATCCACAGACCCAAGTTCTCGGGGTGTAAAGAAAATGGATGTGGCAATGCTTAAACATTATGTGACACCGTGGTAGTAAGATAAATATTTACTTTAATCCATTAATTTGTCGAGTACCACTGAAAAAAGAAGACAAAATCTGGGGTGTTTGAAGTGACATATTGATTGTCTTGATACTGCAGAAAAGCTCAGTTATTCACCTTTCACATTTTTCTACATAAGAACATTGACAAAATGTCTTATCACATGAAGAAAAGGGTTCCTGCGACTCCCAAATATAATTGTAGACAACAGCGGATTTAAATGAGCTGCTGCCATTCAAAAATGTAATTACTAATTGTACTTACCAGAAATAATGCATTGAAGAAAATGAAACAACCTTTGATGCTCCAGCAGCCGCTCATTTTGAAGCAATGAGGGGTTTATGTTTAGAGCTGAATCGAAAAAGACGAGAAGTCACCGACCCGACTTGATCAGAGGTGTGAAAAGAGACAGTATGAACATTAAAAGTGTGTAATCCAGGAGTTAGACTATCATTAGACTATATGGAAATGAGTTTGCAGCCTGATAACATTGAAATTGTTGTATCAGATGAGAACATAAAGCTCCAGTAAGAATATTTTGCATACCGGCATCATGCAATGCAGATTGCAACAGATACTAAACAAAGTGCTAATCTAAAGATTAGACAGTCATCTTCTTCACAAAGATACATTACGAGGATCTTGGATGACAGGCCACACACATTCAACTCTCCTGATGTACTGAGGAGCAACTGAAAGAGACACAAAGCAACCACAGACTCTTGAGCTGTTGCTTGTCTCCAGTTGTTAATCATGTTTGGCATCATCCAGACTTTTTTTGGAGCTGTTTTGGAACTTTCTGGCTAAAAACTTCATCTCTGATATGTCTTTACTTTGCCTCATTTTGACATTCTTCTTCTTTTTTTCCAGACTTTCATGTCAGTTTTGGGACATTTTGCAGTTCAAGAGCAGGGGTTCCCCTACTCCTCCAGCTACTCCGGTGTAGATTTATAGTGCAGGAGCACAAGGCAGTAGCCATAATTTCTGCTTCTTTTCTTTGCCATTTCCCATAAGAAAACACTGTGAACGCACTGTTAAAAATGTGGTTTAATTTGTAAGTTGTTTTGTGCTAACGCAACAGATTAATTAAAAAAATTCAAGTGAAAGAGGTGAATGCTTTCCAGAATGAATCAGTGGAAGTCTTTTTGAAGTACCACATGAAAACATGATCTAACCCCTATAAATACGAGTGAAAAGAGTGACTCCATTTAGATATTTGAAACAGAAACATAATAATAAATGTACATTGTTGAAGAAATTTGTAAAGTTCCTTTTCTTCCTCGTCTCAGTGTCTAAATGTGGATCTGAGTCAGCTGCAGGAAAACCTGGTCCGACTCCACAGGCTGGCTGGATGAAGGCCGAGGCCTCTAGCTGCAGCTCAGACTCCTCCATCACTGTGAGCTGCGGAGATGCCAGGACACCCTCTTTTCCTCAAATCCTCTTCTCCTTTCATCTCCCTTCATCTCCTGCAGTGTTCCCTCTTCTCCTTTTTCTTGCTTTACTTAGACCTCAAGCTTTGAGATGTAGCATCAGATTTTCTTTTGTTTCCAATAAGTCTTCATTAATTAATGAATCACAGCAGGCTCTTGGAGTGTATGTGAGAAAAACACATTCATTCTCCTCTGAGTCTGTTTATTCTCCATAAGCATAGAGAATAAACACATAGTTGCGTGTCTGCTGAAAAACACCACTGATCAGTCACAGAACAAGTCGTTTTATGCAGTGCTCCTGTGGCTTTGCTTTTCATCCTAACAACACTGACTCTGCCCGTAAAGGTTGATCTGCTTGCTCACATTTACATGTAAAGAAGAGATTAAAGGAAATTACAACATTTATGTCCAAATTAATAACCATAGTTTAGCAGTGAGTCTGTTGCAGGGTAAAAATGAAGGACTAAGAGGAAGATCAGGGCTTTGAGTTACCAGAGCAAACTGTAATAGGTAGAAGTCTGTCCAAACACCATGAAACCATCAATAAGGAGGTTTAGCCTTGCTGCACTAATTTGAGTCACGCCTGTTGTGCCAGTATCTTGATGTGCTTGATGAATGGTATCTGCATGTGTTTGGGGGAGTTTGTGGGAACTGAATGCACAATGATTTACTCAGAAGTGGCATATCTTTGAAGGACTCCATGAGAACAGGAAGTAAAATCATTACCATAGTTGGTATACTCAATCACAAAGAGGGAGCATTTTCCTTCCCTCTCTGCTTTTCCTGTTTTGAATTCCACGAGATGTGGCCAAAGCTTTGACTGACTACTGCCTGATAAGAATAATTATCAAGGCCAGAGGTGGTGCTGTGAGGGTATTGCAGTTAACATTTAGATAAATGCATTACGTAACATACTGGTGCAGTTATATACGCTGGTGTGTTTCATAACTAAAGGCCAATTTAGGGTTTAGTTTGGAGCCGTTAGCAAAGCTCTCATCCGGTGCAGAGATGGAGACGTTTACAGCTCCGCGAGAGGCCAGCCAAAGTCTCTGAGTGATGAAACTGTCTGGAGGTTGAACGCTGATCGGTTGGAATTCGACGTTAACTGGAAAAAGAAAAGAAAGGAGCAGAGTTCCCAGAAAAGTGGAGTATGAAAACCAAAAAAGGCCAAACAAGAAGGAATTGAGGAATTGAGTTTAGATAGATATCAAGATATCTTAGATACAGCAAAGTGTGACATCCCAAATCAGGAAACAATAAAGTGTCATATCTGATCGGCAGAAGCCAAACACAAAAGAGCAAAAAATAAAGTTAAACCTATTTTGGAATCCCTAAGCTCACAGATCCTTTTATCTGAGGAAAACTGGAACAATGTAAACTCTTTTTCTATTCCGTGATACGTGGGAGTTTTTCTTTTAAACACAGTCTGGTGTACTGGAAACTCTAGAGGCGAGCCAACAGATCAGCTGTCATAACACAGAACAGAGCATCTGTGATTGCGACACATGGACAGAGAAAATGACTTTGTGGCGCCACTTACGGCTGAACAAAAGGAGTTTTGCTCGTGTTAAAATATCAACTTTTATTTCATTTGAAGGAACATTTGTGTACGTCTATGAAGCGTTGTCGATCTATGTGATCTCCTGTGCCTGATATTGACAGGTAAGTTTCATCTTCCATCCAGTTGTGATGCACATCGACAACATGAAACTAGTTTTCAGAGCTACAGCTGGTGACTTAGATGCTCAAGAAAATAATGACAGACGAGAAAGTGACAGAGGAAGAGAATAAATAAAAGTATATCTTGGACAGTTTTGTAAAGGTAACGAAACCTCCACCAGGGGACCCAAAGTGCTAAAAATTGTTAAAGTCCCTCTGTTGGTAATTTAAGGCTTAAAATTGTTTTAAACCTTTAACATTCACACCTCTGAAGCTGCTATGTCAAACAGACTAACAACATCAGCACAAATAAAAATATACACTTCACACTACTCTCCACCAGTCAGCAGCTCCTTTAAGCTTTTCTTAAAAGTTTATTTGATACTAAGAGTATTTAGAAATCCCTGATCATTTAACTTTGAAAATTCATAAAAGAACAACAAAAAACCTTCTCCAAGCCTTAATAATAATAATAATAATGTTATATCACAACACAATAACAAATCATTGGCCCATTTCAATCAAACTGATTATTACACTGTGAGATAATCTAACCCAAATGTAGAAGCAGTGTGTGGGAAAACAAAGTACACCATCAATAACTAAGTAGTCCTTTCCTGTGCTGAACTGGCACATCGCACTTGTCTGTAGTCTCTACGTTGACAAGGCCGTTGCAAAACCTTGTTTGCCTTCTCCCTCAGTCTTTCTGCTGCAGGTTTGCTGGTATGTTTAGAGTTATTGTCCTGTTTCCTGATCTAAATTTGGACAAGCCTTAATTGTGAGACACTGGCGTCATATCCACCTTTAAAAAGAGTCTTGGTATAGACAGTTCATGATCAACTCAATGACTGTAAGTTGCAAAAAAAAAAAAAAAAAAGCAAACCTTCATTCATCCAGCTCTGTACTTTCATACTTTTCTTAACTTTAAGGTCAATATCCCCACTTTCTAAAACATTGTTCTGTGCTGCATATTCTGTTTTGAGAAAATATGCCATTTTTTTCTTCTTCAAAACAAATCATCCCTGTTTGGTGTATTTCTAATTGTACACTCATGACCCTCATCATTTATCACCTGTGGAGGGCAGCATGGTGGTGATCAAGTGGTTAGCACTTCAAGAAGATCAGAAGGTTAAATGTAAGGTTGATTGGTTATTCTAAATTGCCCACAAGAGTGAGTGTGAACATGTGTGATTACTTGTGCATATGTAACCCTGTCCAGGGTGTACCCATGCCTTTCCCCCAAAGATAGCTGGGATACTCTCCAGCAGGCCCCTGCAATCCTTAATCAGAACAAGCAGGTAGGATAGTGGGTGGATGTCTGTAGAGCAGGGGTGGGTGATCCTGGTCCTCGAGGGTCAGTGTCCTGCATGTTTTAGAAGGTTCCCTGCTCCGGCACACCTTGACACAAATGACTGTGTCATTATCAGACTTCTTCTGACCTTGACGATATAGTGATGGTGACCTTTAATTAGAACCAGCTGTGTTAAAGCAGGAAAACATCTAAAACATGCATGACACTGACCCTCGAGGGCCAGGATTGCCCACCCCTGCTGTAGAGACTGCACAGCCTGAAGTGTAGAGATTTGTTACTTTTTTCCTGGCAATTTCCATACACATTGCTCAGACTGACTTTTGGGGTGAGCTTGCTGGAACATTCTCCACTGGGAAGATTGATGACTCTCTCGAGTGCCTTCCACTTATGAATAATCCGAGTCCCGTGGGACTTATAACCCTTCCCAGACTTTTAGACTGAAACAGTTGCTTCTCTAAGAACATTGCTGACGTCATTCCTCCTTAGCATTGTTTTTACACACATCTGAATACTCCAGAAAAGTAAACAACAAAAATGGGAGCCTTTATGGGAGTGTTCACAGTTACTATTGATCTAATGATCAAATGTATTTGAATACTCTGATGAAAGCAGTAAGTTTGAACTTAGTTATTGACACATTGATTCTGCTAATGTTTTATATTCTGTTTATCTAATTTTAAGATCTGGTAGAACCAGATGCTGTTTTTTTTTCCTTTTTTTCAGTGACCTGATGTGTAAAACCTTCACATTTAAGGCGGTATGAAATCTCTTCTTCACAAAATTGTGACCTTGTATTGTGTTTCTTCACCTAAACAGATTTTTTCCAGTGGAGTGCAAGATATAATTCTTTTTCTTTTTACATTTGATATGTAACATCAGTTGAAAGTCTGTAAACATATAAGCATTTCCTGTGTCTGCTCCTTTAATCTGTGTGCTTTAGTACTTGAGGGTATGTTTGTGGTCTTAGGTAAATGATCTGCCTTCGCCACATGGTACCACTTACACACAGCATCTTGTGGAATCGTGTCTTTACATTCTTGTTGTGACCACATCTAAGTGAAATGTATCCATTTAAACCCACGACCAAAGCTGTCTGGAGGGAGTTATTATGCAACTTTTATCTCAGTTTGTAGATAAGGAGGACCCAAAGGCAAGCGTGCTCAAAACTTGAAAATGTAGGAAATCCAAAAAACACAGCCCTCCAAACAAACACAAAACTGGACAAAGTCCAAAAAAAAAAAGGAAAAAAAAAAGAGAGAGAGATTGGAGCAAAATGCTAGCTATCAAATAAAAATAACATCAATCTAGCTGAGAACAGAGAAAACCAATACAGTGAGGGTCATCGGGTGAGATAGGTAGGTAACAAGAAAACAGAGATTAGGTAAAAAAAAACAAAAACCCTGAAATCCAAACCTAAACACAAGAATAGAGACTACAAATAAAAACTATAATCAAAGCACAATACAGTACACATGAGATAAACCTCTTACATAATAAAATGAGAAATGAGGCAAACACAGGAAGCAAAGCTAACAAAATAAACAAGACCTGTTTTCAAACATTAACATAAAACTTTGAGGAGTAAAACATGGATAAAAAGATGAAAAGTAAGTCAAGACAAAGAAATAAAGAACTTACTAGAATAAAGAATATCTTGAAATGAAAAACACAAAACCTTGAAACACAGTCCAGATAGAGAAAAGAAACAAGGAGAAGCTGCAGGGTGTAATACTCTGGTAGTATTATGTGACGCATCAGCGAGGTGCATATTTATTTAAAAGATATAATGCAACTGTTCACTCACAACAAAATTTCAAGGTGAAAATAAATCTCACATCTCTTAGTGCAAAAAAAAAAAAACCTATAAAACATTCACAGAGCTGGAGGAAAACGTGAGTAAATCCACAAACTAATAGCTTCACACTTGGAGAGAAATTAAATAAATGAGTTTAGAAGTGTGGTTTTGAGGATTTCAAACATGTTAAATTTGATGCTTGTATAAAGCATTTATTGAGATCTCACAAGAAGGAGATCTCTGACGACATACCATCAAGAATAGTTGAGCTACGAGGCAGGAAAGGGAGATGAAGTAATCTAAAAGTGTTTTCTGCAATCCATCAGTCCACAGTTAGACAAGAGTCAGTGTTTCACAGTTGTTTTTCCTTCCTAAAAATTTGAGCTTGGCTTAGTTAAAGAGGAAGAACCCCTGAGTACCAGCTGAAGGCTTGAAGACAACACTGAACACGGAAAACATCGCTGTTCATGAGTCTACCATATTGGAAGTTAATGAAGATACATCTGCTTCATGTTCATGAAGGACCGTGGCAATCTGCAGAGCTACTAGGAAAAAGTTTGTGAACTGATGTAACTGCAGTTAAATTATGTGGTATTATGTATGATACATGAAAGGAGACAACTTGCTAAAGTCAAAACATCACTCCAGTGGTGAAATACGGAGGAGGGAGCATCATGATATGGATTCCTCTTAAAGGCTGAACAGGTCTGATCCAGAGCTACTCAAAGTACTTGCTTGAAGTGATCTTTATAAGTTTAACAAAGAGGAAAGATGCCAAATAAGAGCTTAAGAAACTCAGACTGGCTATTTGTGCTGTGAGATGTTTATGCTGTATCTGTGAGCTTGATGACATGTCTTATATATGAGGAGCATTTTTTTCCCCTAGGATTTAATGTGGAGCCAGTGAAGACAAACTAAAATTAGAGAAACATGATCATTTTGATAAGCTGAGGTGGAAACAGATACAAACAGATGGACTAGTTTTCTGCTTTCTTCTGACTGGATGTGATGTTACTACTATTACAGAGGTGTAATTTCATAATATCATGTTAAAGTTTTAATACATCAGGTCCCTTCTCTATAGTTTTGTGTGCTTTATGTTACCTTGAAACACCTGTGTGAATGACTCTACCCACGAATCCACCTGTGTGGATATAATGGCTGAGTGAAAGTACATTCAAAAGCTTAGTACAATATTTTGACGTTTTGAAAATGTAAATCACTTTGAGAATATGAATGTAACTGCTGCACCAAAGATTGATGAATAGATTAAAGAAAATAAGCAGAAATGTTCACAAGTTCAGAGTATGAGCAAGCAAAAGAAGCACCCACATGTCAGTGAACCAGCTGTACAAGGTTTGAATAGACAGAATAGAAAAAGCTAATATGTGGCTAACAATTGTTCACAACAAAAGGTAAATGAGACCACACACTGGAGACCCACCCAGCGTTTAGCTCTCCCGATACCGTCAGCATTAAAAGCGTCTCACTTACAAGTGGACGCTGTGGCTACAAGGTCCCAACTCCACTTTTATTCAATGAGTGTCAGCCAAAGGTCTAAAAGATTGACTTCAGTGAATGTGCTTCATGCTCTCTACTCCAGTCACAGCAGAGCAGCAACACACAGAAAGCTGCTCTACAGGCTCTTCTTCATTCCAGCTGTGACTCTGATTGTGGGGTTGACCCAGTCGTTTGCTGAATGTTGACAGGAAAAAGTGTTTACAGTTGGAAAAATGACAGAAAGAAGCTAAGAGTGGACGTTTGTGGCCATGGCCTGAGTGGATGGGACATTTCATGGAGGTAAACATTCTTCTTGTGATTGGTTCTTTTTCAGTTTCTCATCTAGTTGCTTTCTGTTTCTCTTTTTTTAAAATCTCCCCCACACTTTTCCTGCTCTCTCTCCCCCTGCTCTGTTCAGAGGGGCTCTGGGGGCTGGACATGTATGTTTTTGAGAGACCTTCCGATAAAATGGTCTGTTTCCTGTTTGCAGTGAGCAGTGATTTCAGGGGCTGCCTGAAAGCAGAGGGTCTTCCTGTTAGCATCTCAGACAATGTGGGAACAGAGGCAGGATGAAGATGCAGTAAACCACCTTTAACACCAGGCTGAGAAACTAAGTAAAAGAAAATTCCCAACCAAGAGAGAAAAACAAAGCCACACAGATGAGGGACTGCTTGAAACTCATTTGTTGACTGTTTTTTTGGACTCAAGGATGGACAACGGTGATAGGAAGCCAAATACCTTTGTGTCCACCTTCCGGTTTGCCCTCAGGCCTCAGGGTCGGCCGTGCTGCGTGGGGAAGCAGACGGAAAATGGACAAAATACAACTAACAAGGTGTTAAAAGGAAACAAGCTGGAAGTCTCATCTGCAGCAGGTAAGTTCCTGATCTAAATTTTTGTTATTGACAAAGCTTCAATTTCATATTTTACTGAAATTGCAAAGACAAATTGAAATGTTGAAACTCAGAAACATTACTGTTTAAAAAAATTGACAGAAGCAGTAAATGACCAGTTAAGCTCACTGACTGGTAATTATTGCTCAGAACCACGATGTAGTATTTTTAAAAAAAAAAGAAAAAAAGAAAAAGCATCCCAGAGATGTGTGAACAAGCAAATTAGCATTTTTCTTGTTGTCTGAAAAAAGATTTTAAAAATGCGGTATTCTATCAGCAATGTGAAAAACAGATAAAGAGAGTATGTAGAAGATAAGACTGAAAGCCAGAGTTGGATGACCTTGATCTCTGGAGCCAGACTGAATTTAAAGCAAACACGGTTCTGTCCTGCAAGTCACTGCATGGGTCGGGGAGCACTTCTACAATCTAATTTTAGTCGACACAGTTTATGGCTGTATGCTGAAATTCAAGTTAAAACTGAACCAGGCAAAGAAAAACAAACAAAAAAAAAACATGTATAAATAGAAAACTGAAGTGTACAGACCAAAATTATTTTACAACACATATTTTTATATAAAATCATCCATACACCCATTATCTATACCTACTTCTTCCTATTTAAGGACACTTGGGTCTTTTGGAGCTTACCCCAGCCGTCTTCAAATGAAATGCAAAGGTAAAGGGTGGACAGATCATCAGTATACAGAATCATTTAAAAATAAAAAAGATGAACAGCAACATAACTTTTATTTGTCAGTATATATCTTACTAGACACATCAAAATGACTTACCTGTTTTTAACCCATCACTAGTTACACCAGGAGCAGTATTTTTTCCTGGTGTCCGGGGAGCAGTTAAAGGGTCTGATGCCAACCCAGGGGCATGAATCTGGGTCTTACAAGCCCCAGCCCACCTCTGTAACCACTAGACCACCACCCCCAACATCTCAATAGTTTGTGTGTTGTTCCTTTAAATGTGTTTATTAACCAGCCACGGTTTGATAGTTTGCCAATTATGTCATATGGTTTTTATTTACATTCTCCAAGGAATTCCAACTTCTTTGGAAGCTATTTAAAGAGAAACTGGAAAATTTTCATAACACTTACCAGATGTGCACATTGTCAATATGTTGCTGTTGTTTCTGCATCTACTGTAAAACCTTAAACATGTATGCAAAAACAAATATTAAAATTATTATATGAAAAGAAAAACAACCACTGGGGAAACCAGTAAAACTTAAATAAGTTATAATGGCATCAGATCCCCTGTAAACAGTTCAGTTTTTCATTAAAAAAACATTAAAGAGGAAACAAACTGCATTAGTCTGAGTTCTCCACGGGCAGTTGAAAGATGATTGTAATGAAATTAAGTATAAATTATCTGCCCTCTTTCTTCCTCAGATATACACACACAGAGACCATCATCAAATCGTTTCACATTTCAACTGCAAAGAACACATATGTAAACACATACGTGGTGGGAAAGTCCAGTAAACACATGTAGACATGGTACCAAATTCCACTTCACTAATGACTCCAACACTCAAATACCACAAATATCTGAGCGTGAGCTAAACAGATGACTGCTTACATCCAAATATGGTTTCAGGTTCCCAAGATATTATTTCCCCAGTTTAATGTTTTCATTATCACATGGCACAGGGTGCTCTTATTTGAATCTAATTGGCTTCCAAAAAATATGGATACCTGAGAATAATGGGAAAAAAAAGAAAGAAAAAAGAAAAGTGAACTTTATTGTGTTTGATTTGTGTTGAGATTCCAAACAGGCAAGAGTTCGGACTCGGGAGGCACCTTGCTTTACAGAACAACTCAGAAATTGCACCGTTTGTGACGGAGGCGACGCCACATTTCAAGGTGTTCTCACAGGAAGTCAACCTCTGAGTGTTTCCTGGCTGCACAATGGTACATAATTCATTACTGTGGCATAGTTTTAAAATGAGTAAGATAAGAGAAGGAAGATAAAACACTTATGTCTACCTACTTACCTTTAAAGACATAGCAACTCAGTATGTACAAATAAATAGAAGGATATGTATTAAAATAACTATTTGTATCTTGGCATTTAGGTGAAAAGGTGATTTCAGGTAAAACCTCCTTCAAAAATGGAGTTGCCTGTCTGGCCCTGGCTCAGTGTTCTCCTGGAAACAGCGGCGTGTACACCTGCGTGGCTGAAAACTCTGCAGGAAAGAAGTCAAGCAGTGCCGTGTTACAAGTCACAGGTAAAAACTGGACACTCCTCACAAGCGTCAGGTGCAACACAACCAGCATCTGCTGTGAACATATTCTGTGTGCATTAAACCAGTTTACACTCTGTTTACGATGAAGCACCATCAAAGGAAATCCCCAGAACAAGAAACCACGAGGTGCACGGTGAGGTCACGATCAAGGCTGTGTCACATGAAAACACTGACCTGTCTTCTACTTCTGAAGGGGAACGCCAGCACAGAAAAGAAAAGGATCAAGGTAGATTATTGGCTTTTTGTCTGGCTTGCTATTAATCTCTTATATTGTTACACACCTATAAAATCCTACTTGTTTCTGCATTTTGTCTTCCTATGAATATAAATGATGTAAAACTGAAGTAATTTACCACTGGGATAGGGAAGTGTCGGACAGGTACGGACCTAGTCAAAAATTAAACTTCATTGGCTGTAAGTTTTCTTCAGTGTTTGCCTCTGCAACCAAACATGACTGCTCTTGTCCGATTGGTTACTTACCATTTAAATTCCCCTATCATGGCACCTGCCTGTAAGTCTACTCCTTCATTGTTCACAGTTGTCAGAGGGATCAATAATCAAACTGAAGTGTCCACTAGGAAAGGTGAGTAGAAAATGCCACATAATTTAAGAAATGAAGTCAGGGTGTGTTTAATACAGTCCAAGTCTTTTAATCTGAAGCTTTTTATTTTAAACAAACAAATCCTACTTCTCTTCAGGACCTCCTGTGGAGTTTGTTGACCCACCCGAGAAGGTGGAGGTTCGTGTGGGTGAGCAGGCTCAGCTGCTGTGTGAATTCAGGAGCAGTTTTGTCCCTGTGGCCTGCTGCTGGATTTATAACAAAGTCAAGGTAAAACTTTTGCAGTCATCGTTATTGACAGAGTGCTTTCATTGTTTTTGTGGTCAATTCCACCTTTTCTTCTTGTGAAGGTAGTCACAGGAGGTCCTCGGACATCAGTCAGGAGTACGGGGACACAGACCAGCGTGGAGATATCACAGGCTGACTCAGACGACACGGGCCTGTACACTGTCATCGTACGCAACAGAGCCGGCTCTGCTCAGCACACAGTGTCCCTCAGCGTCATAGGTGAGACTCACTTCAGTTCAGTGTTGGGTGTCTGAAATGATCATTATTAAAACTGGCAATGCATGTTTAACTAGGAATGTGTTATCAGTGGCCCTTTTTTGCAGAAATGCATACAGACCTGATATCTTTAAGTGGAAAGAAATGGAAACCTGCAGACTTGCGCAATGTTTGAATTTTATTAAACTCAGGAAAAATGTTCCATATTTCAATATCTTTAAGTAAATAGTTTACTTTTCTTCTCAGACAGGCCCTCTCCTCCAGCATCCCAACCTGCCGTTTCCCAACTATCCAGTCAATCCCTGGTCCTGTCCTGGTCTGGCCCAAGTTATGACGGGGGCACAGCTGTGTTAGGTTACGTTGTGGAGGTCAGTCAAGACGAGGAAGACGAATGTGAGAGCTGGACTGAAATAAGCCGGTGTAAGAACACTTCGTATCACATCCGCTCAGGCTTGGAGCCTCTGGGCAGGTACCGCTTTCGTGTTAGAGCTTACAATTCAGCAGGGGTCAGCGAACCGAGCCAGGAGTCTGGCTTTGTCAAAATGGAAAATGCAAGTACGTTTATAGAATTTATATAGCTAAAATTATTTTTTCCCCCCGATTAAAATAAAAGGGCTCATTTGTCATCTTTGTGCTTAAAGAGGAAACGAAAGTGGAGCCAGAAACATATGTCACAGTGACCATCGACACCAAACACAAAGTCAAAGACCATTATGATGTGCACGAAAAGCTGGGAGTGTAAGCATGCTTTCATTTTCTTTAACCTGTCAGTCTTTACACATTTGTGCAGCTAACTTAAAGGGAAGGAATATCTAACCTCAACCCCCACCCCACATCCCCATGAAACCATTATGTGCAGATAAATATGGGGAGAGTAAATATCTTATTCTGAGCTCATTTTTTAATAAAATAACTTGCAAACCGATCCCTGATTTGTTTTAAATATCCACTTCTGATAAATTGCACTTTTGTCTTTGAAAATTCCAGGGGCAAGTTTGGCCAGGTGTTTCGACTGACCCACAGAGAGACTGGTCAGGTGTGTGCAGGCAAGTTCTACCGAGGACGGACCTCTAAGGAGAAATCGGCGGCGCGCAAAGAGATTCAAATAATGAACAAGCTTCACCACCCAAAACTTGTCCAGTGTCTGGCCGCCTACGATACTCGCTCGGAGATGGTCATGGTCATGGAGTAGTAAGTAATCTCGACTCTTTCAGGGGTTTCTGCTGCTCGTCTTATATGGGCAGAGTCTGCATCACTGTGGTTCCCCGCTATGAGCAGCAGGAAATAAAATAAAACCTGTTATATACAATATGAGCATGACCTTGAGAGGCTGTTTGTCTGACCAGTATTGCAGGTGGGGAGCTCTTTGAACGCATTGTAGATGACAACTTTGAGCACACAGAGCCCACCTGTGCACGCTACATGCAGCAGATCCTGGAGGGGATGCAGTATGTCCACAAGCAGAACATTGTCCACCTCGATCTCAAACCGGAGAACATCGTCTGTGTGGATACAACCGGCACACGGCTCAAGATCATTGACTTTGGCTTAGCCAGTGAACTGGGTGGGTCTGCTGGTTCATTTAAGATCTATGATCTTGATGATTTAGTTATTTTGTAAATCTGTGTATATTTGAATTAATAATTCTGTTTTAATTGTGGAGACTACATCAAAAACATATATTTTGTGTAACTGTCATTGAGCTTTGAGCATGCATCCAGCAAGGGCATATAAAGATTTCTGCCTTCATAAAAAGGAGGCCTACACTAGATGGCTTCCTTGAATGCTTCCTAGAGATGAGATCAGGGAGTGTTTGAATTCCTAGAGGTCTTCTACGGAAACTACATCACAAAAATTCTGAAAAGATAACTTCCTTGCCACTACCTCGGCTCATTAAAGGCAGAAAAGCATGTTAGGACAATTCAAGCAGAAAATCCTCTGCTTCAGATGTCGTGGTCCATTTAGAGATGACTAGGTTCTTCTGTACATATGCCAACTCAAACATTCATGCTGATTTAAAAAAAAAAACAAAACAGTTTTTAATTTTGCTTTTCTCTTGCTCTTTAGAGGAGGATAAACCGTTGATGGTGATGCATGGCACGCCAGAGTTTGTGGCCCCAGAAGTGATCAACTATGAGCCTGTGGGTCTGGAGACTGACATGTGGAGCATTGGAGTCATCTGCTTCATCTTGTAAGAAAAACTAGAGTGATGGTTATCTGAAGTTTCTGAACCATAGTAATAATCTGTAAGGGGTGAAAAGGTACATGACAAGCAGTTGTGACTGATGGAGATGAGCTTGCATAATTGTTCATTTTTCTTAATAGAAAGTTACTAGTTTGGAGTTACTGATTATTCAGAAGGTAGCTTAGGGGTCCGTCCACCACTGGAAGGTGGGTGGATGGAGACCCTTAAGTTAGCCAATGTTGCCCCCCCCCCGTTCTCTATATTGATACTAGTGTAGAGTAAATTGCTCTGTTTTTTTTGTATGAATTTGTGAATGTAAAGTCCTTCAAATAATCTAGACATGGTTTTAAAAAAAAGTGCAGAACGTTTCAGTCCGGCTCCATAAATGCAGATTTGGCGCCATCTGCTGGAACCGCAAATTACTACAAATGAAAGAAGCAAAAACATTAGCAAGATTATTCACCCTTTTTTTAAGCCTTGTTGTAAAATAACTGCTTTTTATCAACGTTATTTTTCCTTTTTATTGATTAGCTTGTTTTTGTGGATCTTGTATTGATTATGCTTTCTGGTCCAGACTCAGTGGAGAGTCCCCCTTTCAGGGAGACAACGACGCACAGACTTTTGCTCTTGTGACTGCTGCCCGCTTTGAGTTTGATCCGGAGAGTTTTGAAGACATCTCTGATGAAGCTAAAGACTTTATCAGCTCCCTGCTGAAGAAGGATCTGAGGTTTTTTTTTTTTTTTTCTTACTAGTAGAAAATAAATGACACACAACTTTAAAGAATAGACATTTATATGGCAAGCAGATTATTTATTATTATTCTTATGTCTATTAAAATGACATTTCTGTCCACTTGAAATCCAGAGCTAGGCTGTCCTGTACTGAGGCCCTGGCCCACTGCTGGATGGCCTCTTTTACCCCTCTGAACCGGAGGCCCACCAAGTCCCTAAACAAGCAGAGAATGAAACGCTTTCTGGCCAGACGCAAGTGGAAGGTAGTGGAAAAAAAATCTCTGCATTGGTGGTGTTCTTACCCCAGTACTAAACAGATGACCTTGTGTGTTTTTTTTTTTTTTTAAATAAAAACTCAGTTTTTCCCATAATATTGCTGGTTATCCACTTATTCTATTTATTTTCCTCTTTTCAACATCCAGAAAACTGGTCAAGCTGTTTTGGCCTTACAGCGAATGGCCAACCTCTCCTGCAGGCCCGACTCTCCTGGCAGCTCCTCAGAGGGTAACTCCAACACTATGCTCTCCTTCATCCTAGATCACCAAACATATGGCATAAAACTGTTCCAGATTGTCACTTCAAGTTTACCCTCTTATGATCACCAAGAATTTGCTTCTATTTTTTTTTTTTTTTCCCCCTCAATTGTCCACCCTCTCATCTAGAGCCAGGCTGGAGCCAGGAGGCAGAAGAAGCCATCAAGTCGCTGGACAAGCAGCTGCAGACTGAACCGCGCTTTCAGCAGCCTTTGAGAGATGCATCTCTCCCCATCGGTGCCACAGCTCAGCTGACATGCCTCCTTGATGGTACAGTGGTGGAAGTGGGATGCAAAAACACATTTACAAAGAGTGGGCGGTTGACTGAAATACTTAACAGGGACTGACTCTTAACGCTCTACTACACATATATTAGAAATCAATCAAGTTACCATGTTGTATGAGCCTACAGACCGAGACATCTAAATGCCTTTTTTTTTTTTCTTTTGGGACAAAAGTGCTCTATTTGAATAAATTGATTTCCCCACAAACAGTTATTTAAAATATTTGATCTACCAACACATTTGCATAGATTTAAGGAACACTTGGTGGTAATTTTCAGTGTGACATGATGACATTAAGAATATAAGGCTCTTCATATGTGGTGTGTGGGGAAAGAATATATGTCTATCAGAAAGAAATTACTGGTTCAAATTATGGCTGCAGCCATTTTGAGGTAGTGTTTGGATTTATTTTTTTGTCAGGTTTTTGGGCTTTCTTCCACAATTCAAAAACAAGCTCATGAGGTTAATGGGTGACATATTGTAAATGTGAGTTGTTTAGCTGACCGTTTTAGTGCAAAGTGCCACATGAAGTTATTTGTATTTGTCTCTCTTAGGTTACCCACAGCCAGAGGTGAAGTGGCTTCAGAATGATGAGCCGGTGTCTAAATCATGTCGAGTGACCATGGAGCAGCATGAAAATGGGCTGTGTTCCCTGGTTGTGACTGATCTGAAGCCCTCAGACTCTGGGGTTTATGTGTGCAGAGCCAGAAACAAGCTGGGGGAAGCAATGAGCTCAGCCAAACTGAAAGTGGAGGTCTAACTGGGATGTGACTGGCTGTAGCCCTGTGATGAACTTGCAACCTGGTCAGGGTACATCTGACTTTCAAAGATGACTGAGATGGGCTCCAGTAGATCCCTGTGACTCTGGGAATAAGTGGGTATGGATGGACAGAAGACTTTTTTTTTTTTTTCCCCCTTATTACGTCCACACATGATGCACCACCACGCCAATAACTGTCTGCCCGCACACCTAAAAGGCAGAATGGATATCTTGTTCTCCAGGGAGATGTTAAATGTTTGACCCACAACTCCCATTTCACACATTTAAGAGTCAGTTAGTGGTGCACTCGCTGTATTTGTATTGTGGCTGACTTGTTCATTTACCTTAACACAAGGTGATAATACCTGCTATGTACGTGTATTTTTAAAGGCGGTAACATTAAAGGCTTAATTTGCAAGAAAACAACTTGTTTGGAGCATGTTTGACATTTTTAAATGGACATACTGGTATTGAAATAATCTGAACTTGTACAAACATGCAACAACTAACTACCAAATATCAAGCAGAGCTTTGTGGGGTTGAACTTGAGAATGTTAGATGCCTTTTAATACTTTTTTTTTTTTTACCCCCCCCAGCGTCAGTTTTAAAGAACCATCTTTTGGGACATGCATTCTTTAAGACTTCCAATCATCCATCCAACTGATTAAACATGACATGCATTTCAGTTAATACTTTATTAGTAGTGCACTGATTAAATTTTCATGACATCTTCCTGACAATGCCAAATAATTAAAACAAATCAGTATATTTTCTACATGACAAAGTTCTTTAACTGAAAGTACAGTATTTTCCTCCATATTAGATATCAATAAGAATATAAAAACCTTCTAACCCCAAAAACCATAGAAGTCATTTAATCCTATAATTTAATCCCACAAATATTAAACTGTAGTCTTAAAAGACAAAAGAACTTGAAATGTTGCCATCTGAGGAGTTGATCTTGAATTGTCCACTGTGTTAGAGGGAGTCTGTTCATTTAAAAAACAAAAATGTTGGATGAAAACTGAACTGTCATCAGATTTGAAATGCAGTTCCAGACTGGCCTCAATGATTTGATTAGACTGTGAAGTTAGTCTTTTTAAATATCCATTTTTTTTTTTTAAATTAAGCATCTGTTAAAGAGAACTGGAGTTAAAGGAAATGTGGAAAGTCAGGCACTGATTTGTGGTTGAAAGCATCTGCAGCAGTATCATGGCCTTTTTTTTTTTTTTTTCTTTAAGGCAGCACATCCCTGTGTGGATCACTGTTCTGCTCACAGGTCCTTCGGCCTGATGTGCGCTTTTTTCCAAGTCAGCACTAATGCAATGCAGAGGTCCAAGTCATCTTCCTACAGTCCCTCTGTCTTCTGTGGGATTCTTTTCAGAAGAAGATCCCAAGCTTTCACCACCTTTATAATAAAAGGAAAGTATACATTTACCCAAAAAAAATAAAAAAAGCATCTCTTTTTCAGAGTAATTAATTTCCAGCATGCCTGTGGCCTTTGCTGACAGGATGATGCATCTGACCTGTTTCTGAGTGACTGCTGGTTCCCACAGAGTGCTGAGCACTACATTGGCGTGCTCAACTTGCTTGCTGCTTGGCCACTGATTCTGCAGCCTGCGTATGGCGTCTTCCCTAGTAACGCCATCCCGCTCGGTTATCCTCAACACTGCCTGAGAAAGAAAAGCCAAACCAGAGTAGGTGAATGACTTCAATAGGGTTCTCCTTTCCTCTGGTGTGTCCTCGTGGTTGTAGCTACACCCCTTCCCCCAAAAAATATCAGAATATAGTATAAACGAGTCCCATACAAGAATAAAGTTCTAATGCATTCAGTATTTCAAATAAAAGCACAAAACTGCACTAAGAATAGTTTTACTGCTGACTGCATTCCTAATGGAGACCATGGAAACAGCTGAACTGGAGGTGTGAACAGGTCCTGTGATGATCAGGGCTTGTTTTACATCCACAGGACTATGGGTCAAAGTCATTTCACTGACAACTCCTAAAATATTGCAGGGAGAAAAATAAAAGACCATCTGTCTGATGGCTGAAACTGGATTGTGGAAGAGGGCAGTGATTCCAAACACACCCACAGCTCTACAACAGAGCGCCTGGAAAAAGAAAAGAATGAAGGTGTGGCAGAGTCAAAGTTCAGACCTCAACCTGACTGGAATGCTGTGGTTGAATCTCATAAGAGCTGTGCTTAAATGAATGAACGGAAGAAATACCGCAAAGAAAAATAAACCTCAATTCCTCCAATGTGAAATGTGAGAACCATACTATATGAAAAACAATTACTTGAAACTATTGTTTCTGAAAGTGGTGAAACAAGCTTTAAATCAGGCCTACCTGCTTTTTTTTCTTTTAAAGACACTAATTTGATTTATTTGCCCAATAAATAATGACATACCATCATATTTCATGTTTGCTATCTGAGGTCAGATTTGGTTAATTTTAGTACTATCTGAGGACCGGAAGACTTAAAAAAAAAAAAAAAAAAAGTCCCTATATGTAAAATATAGGGCTATATCTTTTTCACATGACTATACAAAGTGTAGCTACCTGGGATACGCTCCACAAACAAGTACTACACTGAGAAAGCAAGTAACTTTTTCTCCTGTATTGGGATATTACATTTTCATAGATTTTATTACATTTTCATTGATTTTACGCCATGTTGAGGACTGCGGCTGAAAACATTACCTCGTCCTCGGGGATGATGGCGACCCAGACCTCGTGAACCATGTCTGTCCAGTCGGCCTCCAGGAGAACGGCTGCGTCCACCACACAGACCTGTTTGCCTACAAACAATCATTCACCTCAGGGACAACGAGACAGCAACAAGATGCCTGAACTGATTCAGAGGCAGAAGACGTGCAACAAAAGTCCATCCTTTTAACCGTTAATCCATTAACTTTGGCCGTCCCACACATCCAACCGCAGGGTCACACTAAAAATACCTGATTAGGATTTCTCAATTAGATTAACGTAAAATGATTACTCCTGCAGCTTTAACAATATGCTTTCTCGGCTTTTCTTTTTCATTTAGTATGTTAGAGTATTTTGTGCATGTAAAAGATCGTCATTCTCTGTTGAAGAAAAGGCTCCAGTCATGAACAGCCTAAAATGACATTTTCCCCTCCCTTTTACTTAACGTAACCTGTAACATTTTCACAGTTCCTGCCTAGGATTAGCTTAGCAAACACAAGCAGCTATTTTTTTGCTGCTATTCAGATATTTTTGACTAAGAAATGATCATGGGTTAGCTTAGGAAGAGAGACAAGACAATTTCAGAGAGAAGTAAACAAGAAAACAAGGAAAATGATGTGATTTTGAACAATGAAGCACATAAACCTAGTCAAGCAGGGAATTATAATAAAACTATGAGCCCTGTAAGTAAGTACTTGCAAGCAGTGAATAAGAAGTTAGCGGTGCAGCTAAAAGAAAGTAAGTACAGTAAAATATTCACACGTCTAATACGATGAAACAGCGCCACAGGAAGAGGACAGTGTCTAGACTGGTACATGTCCAGTTTTATAATACCTTCGTCTCTGGCTTGACTGATCCTCTCCTTCACCAGCAGAGCAATCTCAGGCCACACAATGCCCGTTAAGGCTTTTAATCGCTCCTGTGTCACAGATACCATCCTCGGTCAGGTGCAGACACGCAGCCAAATTTAACATGTTGCATTCTTGTGATGTGCTGAGACGTTACTTAAACAGGTGATATTACCGGGTTTACAAACGCCATCCTCCCCAACTCTCGTCTGTTGATGGTTTTATCTTCATTCAGAATTTCTAAAAGAGACAAGGTGACCTCATCAACACACTGCTGTGCAAGTTCTGCTGTCCACTATAACACTTCAAAGAAAATGAAGCAATCAAGCGGCCCATCATTGCACATACTACTGAATATCATGCTTTATAAGAATTGTATAAAATAGATCGCTTCCTTAATTTCAATATTTATCAACCCCTGCAGAAACACGCAAGAAACTCTGGAAAATTCATATTTAATCAGTTTGTGAAAATAAACTAGGAATTTGATTAGGCAGACTTTGTCTCCCAAGGCTCAATAATAAAATTAAAAAAAAAGAATAAAAACTTCAGCAATCAAAAAATATGTACAAGGCAGAGTCTATTGCACAAATTTTCGACTCTGTTACTACTGAAAGTTCAGCAGTTTTTAAGTTGTGTATTCATTTCAGGTTTACATCTCAGCTCAAATTTTACAAGTTAAAAACTAATCTCAGTGTTAGTCTGTAATAATGCTTGATGTTTCGCCAGGTGTGCCTTCAATTTTATTCATTACTCTTTTTTAAAATCAATAAAAAGTTATTAGGAAGAAGTGGATGTAACAAAGCAAATGTCTTACAACGAAAACACACAGTACCAATCCAAACTTTTAACACACCTACATATCTCACATAAAATGGGTAGGTGAAAAGACAAAAGTTGCAAAAGAGAAGTAAATCCAGTCGGCGACACACGTCTGAACTCGTCTTTATGTAAAGAATACTAATTGTGAAACCTTCGTTTGTCAGTGGGAAGATGAAGTGTTTCAAGGAAAAGTGTTAAAAAGGACTCAACTTCATTAGTCGGGAGAGCAATCAAAAACTTAAAAGTCAGAAGTCAGGCTGTCGGTTTACTTTAAAATCAAACCAGTGATGTGCGAGTCATCACGACTTCGACCTTTACTTCAGACAGCGTGCTCATTATGTCACTCAGTGAAGAGTATCATCGTCCATTATTTCACCAAGAGGGGAGTTTCTGTGAAGCCCCATAATATAATCCTTCTAAACACGACGTGTCCTGGAAGCCGAGCGTTTCCCCACCTGAGCCAAATTCTTCGACGACTCTGCGATGGGCTGCTGTGCCGGGCTGGTAAACCTCGTGGCCCAGTTTGTCGCAGTTAATCCAAACTGCTCCCAGACCCTCCAGCCGACTAGCGATGGAGCTCTTTCCACTGCCGCTGCCTCCTGTCAGTCCAATCACATAAGGGAGGGGAGGAAGGTGGGTCGTATCCTAGCGCAAAGGGTACAGGAAATACAATACTGCGGGATACACGACAAAGAGCAGAGCTGAAACATGAGAGCGTGAGCTGGGGTGACAAAAGGAAATAATTATGCATCATGTCATATGTAACAAAGAGTCTCCAAATCAAGACTTCTAACTCGAACAGCCCAAATAAAAGAATAATTTTCAATGTAACTGGGAAAAAAACAATTGAGCCAAGTCGACTCCTATCATCTTCGATTTGGCTGAATCCAACTTTTAAAAACGCAAGCTGACGCCTTTCTTTACAGCAAACTTTAACAGAATCTGCCATCTGACAAAAAAAATATACTTATATTCATCTTTTACTCTAGGTGTCTGTGGATGTTCGAGTCCACCAAAGATCAGATCACTCTCACCTTAATTCTGACTGAACTGCTCTGTCCAGCCTCAACACGTCTAGTTCTGGGATTTTTCCCTTCATCCTGCACTTGCTAGTGTGTGTAACACTTGGAAAAAAATGCACACTTACATATGCTAGCCAGAAAGAAACATTAATACTTTAAAAGGAGTTAGTTCACAAAAACAGGTGCAAAGCACTGATTTGTAAAGCTGGCTGTTTTTTTTTTTTCTTTATTCTTGTTGCAGGAGAAACAATGTTTTGAGGGAAAACAGTGTTATTCTAAGAGCCAGCTGAGTTTAATGTTTTGCCTAGCTGAGTTATTCAAGACTTTTTTTTTTTTTTAAATGCTTAAAATAACAATCAGACATTTACTTTCTTGTATCCAAAGGTTACACTGTTTCTCTTGCAGTATGAGAGGTATTTTATGAAACGCTAGCAACTCTTGTGATTTAACGTTTGTCTACTTATTCTCAAATTCAATTCACTGTATCAAATGTTTCCAACGCAATTCTTTAAAGGTTTATGATTGCCTAGAATTTACCTTTGATTAGACCACGATGCAAAGAATAAGTCTTCGCATTTTAAGACAAAATGACCATAGGAAGTTTGTCTCACATAATGTCAACTGGTTAGTTGCTTATTTGTATAAAGTAGCAGTTTCCTCCATAGAGTGGTGGTTAAAATATTTGAAATACACGAGTATGATCTAAACCATCCTAAACTTTGCACACAAGCACTTCTACTGGATTAACATCAGGATAATGTTTTCCCGTTAAAACAAACAAACTCTTAATGAACTCTGGAACCTACTTTAGGCGGGGTAAGGAGGGTGCCGAGCAGACGGGAGCGTAAACTGGAGGAGCTGATCTTTTCCTCCTCTATCTCAGTGTGGTGGGCATCCTTAAGCAGCTGGATCTCATGAAGGACAAGAGCTGGAAGCCCCTAGTTTAGGAAACAGACAACATAAAAATATGAAAAAAAAACGGGTACAATTTTGTGTCCACCACATCCGGTTGACTGTACTGAACGTAAAAACCTAATTTCAAAAAAAGTTTGGGCACTGTGTAAAATGAAAAAACAGCAATCAGAATGCAATGATTTGAACATCTCAAACCCACATTTTATTCCTAATAGAATAGAAACAAAACATAAAACGTTCAAACTGACACATTTTGCCATTTAATAGAAAATATTAGCTCATTTTGAACGTGATGGCAGCAACATATCTCTAAAAAAACAGCTGGAATAAGGGCACAAAAAGGTGGAAAAGTAACGGACACAAATGAAAAACAAGTGCAGAAGCATTCATTTAACTGGCAACAAGTCAGTAACCTTACTGTGTAAAAGAAAAAAAGGAGCATTTCAGAGAGGGAGAGCCACTCAGATGTAAAGATGGGCAAAGGGTCACCAATCTTTGACAAACTGTGTCAAAAAACTGTGGAAAACTTCCAAGAAAATTTACTTTGTGCTTATGATGTGGGACAGCTTACACATCTGGAAAGGGGCTGTAAGAACAACACATGTTGCCATCCACACAATGTCTCCATCAGGGAAGGTGTTGCATATCTCAGCAAGACGAGGCTAAACCACATACTGACTCATCACAACAGCATGGCTTCGCAGGAGAGGACTGCTGAAGTGACCTGCCTGCTGTCCAGATTTTTCACCAGTGGAAAGCATTTGGCACATCATCAAAATAAAAATCTGTCAGTGAAGGCCCAGGACTGTTGAGCATCTGACATTTTCTGTATCAGACCAGAAAGAGACAACCTTCCTCTTCTAAAACTCCAGTAATTAGTCTCCACACTTCCCAGATGTTAACAGACAATTGTTAAAAGAAGAGGCGATGCTACATCATGGTAAACATCACCCTGTTCAAACTTTATTGGCGATATGTTGCTGCCATTATATTCAAAATGAATTGTTAATTTCCATGAAATGGCAAAATGTCTCATGAAACTGGATTTTTCCAGTAAACTTCTTATAAACCTATTTCAAAGTTATTTTGATAGTTTCAAAGTGGAATTGTTCAAAGGAGAGATAACTCCGACTGGTTATAGCGGAAGAAGAACCAAATTTTAAGCTTAACACAATGAAAAGGTAAATCACACCCTAACTTACATTCTCAATGCGTTTCTTGTTGACAGCCTCGCCTCCTTTTTTAGTCTCCTCGCTAACCACAATGCATTCCAGCAGGGGGTCCACCACAGACACGCCGAAGGGGTCTTCAAGAACCACAATCTCCACCTGCAGTGACGGTTTGGTGTCTTGCAGAAACTCTTTAACTCTCTGGACCCGGACAGAGTATGGCTCAATCAGCTCTCTTAGCACCTTTTCTAAAACCAGGAAGAAAAGAATGTCAGGGGTATGGGCTTCGGATTTCTCTTTTATTGATCAATATTCCAAAATATTTCCAATGAACTACTCACTTTTAAGCATTGCTTCCCCACACACACTAACGACGAACCTCCTATTGGCCAGCAGACACGAGATGTTGAGTAGCGTCTTGTGGGCCCCATGGAGGCGGTCAAACGTTCCCCCGACCACCACGTCACTGTAGGTCTGCAAAGGTTCAGCCTTTTCTTTTGGAGCATTCGTCATGTCCTCCTCCTCCTGCAGCTTCACTAATCGTGGGTGAAGAAGCACTGACGGCAGACCTGGTCTACAGATATAGCAGTGACCAGTGTACCTCTCCAGACACTGCGTAATTTGATGGGGCTGATGCAGGTCCAGCAGTGCAAAGTCTGTTAGCACCACATCTGGGGAGTGAGACAAAGGTTGCGGTGTGGGGAAAGGGTTGCACGCAGCTTGCTGGGCACACACATTAGTCAGCAAAACACGAACATCTAGATGCCCGCATACATTCGCTGCATTGTTGTACAGGCGAGTAATGATCGCGGACAGGTCCACCACTGGTGGGATGAAAACCGGCCGAGGCTGGCTCCCACTTCCCAGGTTCAACCCAGGATGGAGGTGAACATACAGTGTTCGCTCTACAAGCTGAGCAGCTGAGCTGAGCACTGGAGCGATGCGTAAAGGGAGGGTGTGGAGAGGAGATGTCAGCACAAGGATGCCTGTGCTGAACATGGACATGTTAGTCCTCTGTCCCTGGGACTTACAGCCGTGTCAGTATATGTAGAACCACTGTGAGGGGTGGATGAAGTCTGGAAGAGAAGGAACGAGAAATGCAAAAATGTAATCTACACAGGCCTTCTGTTATATTAAGTGACAAATTGAGTTATAAGGATAGGATCATTTACAACCCCTGATAACTGCACTGTTATGAAATTTCCCTGCTTTGATGTTTCAGCTAATATGTTACACTATAACAGTAGGATTTTAATCTTGTGAAGGTCTCCAGAGAGAATACATGCACTTCCCTCACCTCACCTAATTTTACACAGGTTTCAAGAAGGCTTTACATCAACTTAAATTCAATTCACCATGCAGAAGCGTTATCAACTAAAAGCTCATGATTAGTTTCTAACACCGCCCACGAAGAACGTGATTGGAGGGAAACTAAATCCGACCATCCTATTGGTCGAAAGAGCAACCGCTGACCAATCAAGCACCAGAATGATTTGAGCATGAATATCGAGTTAGTAGCGAGTATCTTGAGTACAAGCGTTTCAAAGTTTAGCTTTAACGACCTCTTGGTAGCCCTTTGTGGGAAAAAGTAATGTGTATTAAATGTGTATGTAGGTTTCAAATGCGGATTTAACAATAAGACATGAGCTAAACGGATGTGCACTCAAAGCTAACTGAATGTAGTGCTATAATTGTAACTGACGTGCTATTAAAGAGGTACCGACAGTAAAGACTGAACCAAAAGTAAAGATAATAATTCCAGGATGCTGTTAATGTTATTGATGCTGTGGATGATGCCTGTTCAGGCTTGGTGAAGGACACCAGATTACGCGGCGAGGCCCGTCAAGACAGCAACTGTAGAAATCGTTGCGAAGTGAAAATCTGTCAGACACTTGTAATTCAGTAGCGGCTTACCTCAGTCGAGCAAATCTAAAGCGAGGGCAATGACGGGATAACTGTGAGATAGACGTGTACAGCTGTCCACATATTTGCTGAACTGATCGTTCGTCAGATGTCCTTCAACTAGGAACTATTTCATGCAGACACTCTTTTCCAAACAGCTCGAAGGAAGCCGTTGGGTCGGCACCATTACATTGCCGGAGCAAGCCGACGTCGCGCTGCGAAGGCGGGGTTTGAAGGGAGGCGTATACTCCGAATTCTTCTCTACGGGCGGCTCAAGCAGGGGTATGCTTCCAGCCTTCACCTTATGGTTGACGCTACACAAGCACTACGGGGTAGCCTCTTTGCAAGGAAATATGTTGATTTTCATTGCAGGCACAGGAATAGTAATTCACATAGAAATACACAGGAAAAGGAGCGTACCCGCTTACAAGTGAACTGGGTTGTATGTGTCATTTTCATGAACCCTGATTGGTTTAACTGTGTGAAACGTCATGGGCGGGTGATCCGCAGCAGTAATATCATGTAGTAATTCAGTAACAAGTATTTCTGGAAAAAAAAAACAAACAAAAAAGATTTAGTTAAATGAATGTATCCGACAGTGTTACAAAGCAGTGACTTTGAAAATGGTTACTGTAAGCTCTCAAGAGTAAGCCTATAAGATACAATACATTGCTACATACTAAAACTGTGGTTTCCAACTACTTGGGTATGTGCAATTATACAAAAAGCTGTAATGTGATGGGGTCATCCTGAAACATCTCCCAACTGTCCTTGAGTTATTCTACAGTAGTTAATGGACATTTTATCGCATAATATGTACAGACTTTGGTATTCAAGGTTAATTTGATGATGATTCAGACAAAAGAAATAGACACAATTTGTCTGAAGAGAGCCAGAACAAGCTTTAGCAGATCTGCATGACCCTGGACAGGAATAAGCGGGTATAGATAATTGGTGAACGGATAAATGCAAATATAAAATAACAGCTACTGACACGTGTTTGCGAAATGTTTTATCATGCATCTGTCAATCAAGGTCCCTCTCATGGTCCATTCATACACGAGTCCTCGTTTATCAAGTGACTGGTAACATACTGTGCATAAAATGTTTTTTTTTTTTTTTTTTTAAATCTCTAGTGTCACTTGTCAAGGAAAAATATGTGTTTTATTATTTGCATACGAAGACCACTTAACCTAGATTAAGTTTCCACCATGGCTCTGTCCACAACATGAAACAGATGGCCCAATCAGCAAGCAAGAATGAAAAAAAATACCTGTAAGTGTGTAGAATCATTAAGAAATGATATCTGGCTAACACTGCAAAAGTGTCAAACTATCAGATTTTGCACATGACACAAGAAAGTTTACTGTTGGAGATTGTCAAGATGAGCACTGGAAGCTTATATAAAGTGAAGATTCAAGCTCCATTGCTGCAGTTGGCTGAGTTTTTAAAATTGAAATGTTGACAGTTTGGTGTAAGCCAGACATTTGTGGGGGAATATTGATGATGAACTGACTTTTCCAATTTGAATGCATAGCTTTGTGTTTTATAATGGCTAAATGAACTACGGTAAGGAAAGAGAGAAATTTCATTTAAAGAGTTTGACTTTTGAAACGACCAAGAAAGCCATAAGGTATTTAATATTAAAAACAGTAATTTATTTGAACATATATATATATATATATATAAAATCAGTAATTGACTGTCAAAGTCACTTTTTTTTGTGAAAATTGTTATAAATGCATTAACAGCTTCTTCTTAGGCAATTTTATAAAAGCTTAATTTTCATGTAAAGGACGATTATCACTATGCAACATTATTTTTTTGAAGCCTGAGGCATCTGAGATATTCACAAGTATTAAAAAAGATAATTTACAGCAATTACAAAAACTGACACAAACAACCACTCTTAGTATGTAAGATTTTTTTTTAATTTTCAATTTATATTTTGAGGCCAACAACTGATTTCTACAAAAATAATAAAATGAAATTAAATGTTATCTTCATATTGTAGAAAGAGTTGCATGTTGAAGCCCCGGGGGATAGCTGGGCAGAGGCATTGCATAAGTAGAAAAAAAAACTTCAACGAAAGTAAAAACAACAGATTCAAGTAAAAAGTCATTTAATCACAAGTCACATTAAAGCCTGTTGGCAATTCTTGAAAATTAAGACTCTTGTTGGGTTTTGCTTTTGGCCAGAGGAATCAAACTGAACACTCATACCAACTGTCATTTTCTTCCACACATGAGACAACAAGCACACAGAAAGATTTAAATGTAGCCTTAGAAATGTAAGTTGCTACTGTATTGTCAGAGTATTTCATCAAAACATAACATACTTAATTGAAAAGGTGTGAAAACTTGATTGGACGTATTTTTTTCCGAACATGGACAGACACTTTCAGTTCAGTTCAACTCCCCTGCCCTACATAAAGCCTGCAAACATGTATTAATTTACTTTCTTATCGCTGGTGCTTTCATTGGCAGCTGTGTCATAATGGCACTTCTCTACACATCGCCTAGGAAACCATCCCCGTACACGGTCTCCAGCTATAAGAAAAAAAAAAAAAGAGTGGACAGTGGCAGATGTTAAAATAAAGAAATAGCCTTCCAGCCAACTCTTGAACATTTAGAGTAAGGTTTATTTATATGCAATAAATAAATAATAAAAATCTTAATTCACCTTTCATTTTCTCTTCATTCAGAATTTTGTCTCCATACATCCACCATCTAAAAAGGATAAAACATTAAAAATTTTACGGACCAATAGCTGTTTGCTTCACCAACCAAACACAAGAGCAAACAACTCCATGAAGATCAATGTTTCTGCTCACTTGGTGCCTCGAGTGGCCAGGATGATGTCCCCCTTCCTGAGGGGGATCCTGGGCTCCTCAGTGCAGGGGGTTCTAAAAAAGGTCTGGAGACCCTTGTTAAGAGGGCAGCAAGCCCCACCGTAGTCCTCCACTGCCTGGTACTGGACCTGCTGGCCGAGTGAAACAAAGTATCTGGTTATTCTACTGAGCAGATCATCCTTTAAATTAAAAAAACTTGCAAGTGATTCTGAAATCTTTCATTCTGACAGCCCTAATTAGACTTCATAATCTGCAGTTCTGTGACTGAGAGAGCGCAGCATCAGAATAAAAGACAACTTTCCCTACAATAACAATGAAGTATCCAAAATCACAATGCCTGACAAATGATTGAATCTGCCCGACTTGCTCATTAGACACAAATATACTCTGACAACTGTACTCTTGTATTTGGCAGGGACTTACACTTCTCACTCGTTTGTCAGCTTTCTGCTTCAGCTGCTCAATCTGTTAAAAAAAAAAAAGAGCAACACAGTTAAAGTTGGTACCATTGCTTAACACTGTAACATTTACCCAAATGCTAAGCAAGAAAAGTACTGAGAACAGAATGTCTTAACTTTAGTTAAACTAAGCTATCTATCAGAAGATGTGTCAGTAAACAAAGTAACACTAAGAGATACAACAGAAAGGACAACTCGTACATTAATAAGTTCAGTACTCAAAATGAACCTACAGTTAAGGTGTACTGGTGACACTTGGGATGAACTGGCCATTCAGTGCCGCTCCCTTTGGGTGTCCCTGCCCATGTAAAGACTTGCTTGAAATTCAGCCAGCGGCTGCCGAGGTCATAAGGGAAGATGAACTCCTCTCCTGTTTGGTAGTGCTGTATTCTGTCTTTGGCCTAGTAAAACGACAGAGCACATGGTAGTATGTTAATTAATCAATTGTCTTAAACAGTATAGTGAGTAATATAGAAGATTACTGATCTTATTCAGAACAGTGCATCCCTTTTTGTAACTGTATATATGTTTGTTTTTTATGTCTAAAAGATTCAGAAAGCTAGTACGGATATAGTTCTGCCTGGAGGATTTGCACTTGTAACTCTGACACTTTATTAGTTATTATGAATATCCATGACAATGGAAAGTTGCAGCGAGTTTTCCAAAGACTAGCTAATAATCAGAAAAACTCCTCAAATGCAGATGATGTGATGAGGAGATGTCGTGGGTGTAGAGCAGGAGAAGAACAGAGACCAAAAAGGTAAAAATCTTGACAGTTGTTTTTCTTCCCCTGGATCATTATGAGCATGTTCAGGATTTCAGCACCTCTCTACATAGATTTTGAGCGACACAGGAAAAAAAAAAAAAAGTCTTCAGCCAGACTGACATGGACATGTAACTGTGAAGAGGCACCACTGCAACACAAATAAGAGTTTAGACAATGGTCTCAGAGAAGCATCTGACATATCTCTGTGACCCGGCTTTCTAGCGCTGACATAAGCTAAAGCTACTCACCACTAGTGTTGTCAGTTTACCTCAGACAATGAAGCTATCGGACACTAGATCCAAAGTTGTAACTTTAGATGTAATGCCAGCTAGCTAGCACTAGATCTAAAGGTATGCCTCCCATAGTTAACAAGTTAAATGTAAATTATTTTAATCTTACCCTGCAATTCACAAGCAGTGTTGATCTTGGATACTGTCATGTGTGATTGTATAAGATAAGGCTTCTTCCACTGGAAGTGTGATCTGCAAACTCTTGCTTCCACTTTGACCTTTTTACCAACTGTATTCGTTTCAAGATTTTGTTCATATTCCTCCATGGCATATTTAAGTCCCATTTAAATGGTCGTTGATGGAAGGTGGGTCTTTTTGTGTGTCTAAAATTAAGTCTAAAACCTATTTGAACAAGGTGTGAACACAGCCAGTTGCCACTGTAAAACAAAACAAAAGAAAATAAAGAAAAAGAAAACGGATAAATTGCTTGAGTTAGCAACGGTAACTGAGGGGGGTGGGGTGCACAATTTGCAGATAAGTCAATTAATGTTACATAGCAATTAGGAAAAGGTCATTAAAACAATTTCCCACCAATATGGAATTCAGTGTTCTACAGTGAGAAAGATTATTCACAAGTGGAAAGCATTCAAGGTGGGAGTAAAATGTGAAATGAAGATATAAGATCAATGTTGTTTGGTCTTCATGCCCAGCACCATGTTTCCTGACAACCAAACACATCAAAAACATCTTATACTCACTGTCAAGAATAGTGAGGAAGGGGCTGTGCTTTGGGATTTTTTTTTTTTATAACATTACTTCTGCACCTTGCAATCCCTTAACTGACCACTGACTCTTGTGTATTCCACATGTCTGACAGCGACTGCTTGGATGAAATTGGCTCATGCAACAGGTTAATGATCAAGCTTTTGGAATGGCCTTATCAAAGTCCACACCAATGCCCAACTGGACCTTGAGAGAGCTGAGTGCATAAGTGAATTTAAAATCACCTCAATAATAACTGAAGCAACATTATAAAGAAGAATGGGCCAAAGTTCCTCCACAATAAGGTGAAAGACTGATACATTCATGCAAGAAAATCTCCAAGTTATTGCTGCTGAAGGTGGATCTACAAGTTACTGAATCATGGGGTTACTTGGTGTTGCCCAAAAGATTAAAATTTTTTTTTTTCTAAATCGATGGAACAAAGAAAGAAAATCCATTGTTATAGTTCGTTTGAGATTGTATTTACCCAACATTAAGACCCACTATTATCTTCTGTGTACATTTTTACTTAGAAGAAGAATTAAAAGAAGGGGTACTAACTTTTGCACAATACTGAAGACAAGCAGTAAATAGACATTTGTTGTAATTAATAATTATTATTATCAAAATGTTGAAAACAAAATGTTAGAAAAGCTTTGATGAAGCAAATAAAATGATGTTTTAGATTTTAGATTAACCTTTGAACATTTACTTTCACAAAACTTCACTACCAAAATTTAAAAGAAATAAAAGATGATAACCTTTTCCTCGATCCAGGACTCAATCGAGGTCTTATTTCGAAGGATGACTTTCATCTGAAAAAGAAACAACCTGTCATCATCAGATTTTAAATAAACTGGTATTTTCTTAAAAATAAGAGAATTATTGCCTCACTGTTCCCTCCCTTCCTTGTCTGCATGCATTTGCAGGGCTACAATGCATTTCTTAGATGAACACATCAATCAAAAGTCCAAATACAAAGTGATTTACAAATGAGGCCCAACATTTATGCTTAAGCACAGTAAGAAATCCATATGTATGTGTGAGTGGCATAATTATCAAAATAGCAATCATATCGCATATCTCAAACTTGCATATCTCAGACTTTTACCTGATATTTCGACCATAGTTTGTGTTTGACCACAATGCTAATGGGTATATATGTGGTTTTGCACATGAAATATTTGTTAAAGCTAAAATGATGAAGTCTTTGATCATGTTCCAACACAGAACAAATTGCACAAAATGGGATCACTGAATTAAAATCTTTAGGAAATCCTACCTGTATGAAGAAAAGCATCCCAACAGCAATAGTGGTGCCCAGTGCCAAGCCTAAAGCAAAAAGTGTGGCAGCAAAAGCAGGCACACTGAAGGGCATGAGGGGCTGGAACTGACGAACAGCACTCATGTCAATCTTTACAGTACTCCAGCCAAATGATATCTGCATTAAGAAGAAGAAAACAGCTTCAATGAGTCTTTAAAGAGCTGAGAAACAAGGCCACCAAGGGTCAGTTGTCATGGGGTAAGGGAACGGCTCACTCTCTCATACAGCTGTGTGTACATGGTCATTATGAAGATAATGGCAGCATGTGAGCATCCCAGTGGAGCCAGCAGCAGAAAACTGGTGAAGTAGGCATGATTCAAGTGGCCGCAGCAGTTGTTGATCCAGGGGCAGTGGTGGTCCATCTTCATCACACACCTGAGGAAAGGAGACAGAGGGGAAGAGAGAGGAGGGGGACTTCAATAAATTTTGGAGGATATAGAGCGATGCCATGCCTATTTTCAAAAAGTACTGTAACAAAAAAAAAAAAAAAAAAAAAAAATGATCATATGAAAGCCATAGCTTATTATTCATGGGTACAATCATTACAATTATGAAAAGAGAAATTATAAGAAACAGCCATCACATTCAAAAAAAATCTACTAAATCAATTTAGTGTTCAGTTTTATAAACATGAAACCATATATATATATATATTTTTTTTTTTTCAGATTTCCTGTCAGGATGGGAATCAAGCAACCACTGAAGCAGCCTATTGCTGCCGTGGTTAGCTGGGGTTCTGTATTTAACATTTTCTTTACTACTAAACTTTTGCCAACAGCCTAGTGATTTTGCAGCTGCAATAGAGCTCTTCTGTTTTCTCTAGGTCTCATGTACATGAGAAAAACCTAGTTTAGATTTATTAATACATACCTGTTACATTTTCGACAGTGATGGGATCTAGGGGCTTTGTACCCTTGACACACTCTGCAGTACTGTAGGTATTGGGTCTCCTGTTGACTTTCCTGTTTAGGGATTAAAATAATATTTCAGAAGCCTTATGTAGTTTATTAGAATATATGATTTCACTACACCTATTTGGGGATGTAATGCAAACTCAGCCTATTCAAAAATTGTTGGCAAGAATTAGTAATGAAACACAGGATAAATCTTACTGGTTTCCAGCCAAGAGGAATGTATCCAGGTCCAACAAACATAGCATTGAAGTAGTTGTAGAGGATAAGGACAGTCCAGTTGATGAGCATGATGAAGTTAATGCTGCCTCCTGTAGTGTCTAGAGGCCAGTACCAAATAATAGAGTCCACAATTGCCATAGTTGAGCATATAGCAATGACAGATAGTGCTATGACTGGACCCCAGTGGCACAATCTCCGAACCTCATGGAGGTTCTCAAATGCCACAAAGGTCGACAGGAAGTTCATTTTTCTCTTTGTATTTCTGTTTTTTTTTTTGAAAGGTTAATTATATTGTTTGACTGTTTAGTTCCTGAAATATATCAATCCAGCTTCAATGCGCTATTCTTTCCCTGCTATCTGGCAAAAGGAGCGGCGCACACAACGCACATATTATTTCTCTCATCTTCTGAACAAGCAGCAACTGTCCTGGTCTCCAGTGACATGGGATCTGTGCGTCCCACTGGTCCTTGTCTCGGAGAAGAGCAGCATCCTCTCCTACCAGTCTCTGAAGCACCCTATCCCTGCGACAGACTCAAAGTCCCCATCTGTGACACACAGAGAGAAATGTAGAAATGTTAAAGCACGACAATTAAAGTTTTATGTGTAAAGTCACACAATGTTAGCTGTCATGTGGCGCTTGCTGTAGTCTTCCTGTGTCTTAGACAGTCTGTCAACTTCAATACTCTCATACTCTTGCTCTGTTTCTATACAGCAACCCACATCTAATGACAACTTATGCTGGAGTGCATTCTAGCACATAAAAATTAAACATATTATCTAGAAGAAATGTGTGCAAATATTTTGGGTTAAAAGTAAACGTATTTAGCTTCTCTATTCAAGCTAGCTAACTCGAACCTAGAGTACATACATAGTGACATAAAATGTCAGTCTCTTCCACTTGTATATATAGATCACACAAAAGGGGCAACTCTGATTAAACATTCAGTGTCATTATTATTAGCGAATCAATTTAGGAAAAAACATGTTGCGGTTTAGCATTATAGGTGCAGCGGTTAGCAGACGGGGTTAGCTCGTTTAGCGTTTACAAGACTAATATTGAAAATAAATCAAGACTCCAACAGAACACACGGATACGAAGCTACAAGTAAAGCTGTCTGGTACACACATCGTAACACGTTTTCTAGGTAGGTTAAAAAGCTGTCACTTTAAATGAAAAACCTGACCATTCTCTTGCTTTTCTCTTTAAATTTTCCTGTGCACGGTAGGAACCTTCCACTTACTGTCTCAGAAATCAATCCACTGTCATTCCTGGAGATTTTTTTAATTAATAGAAGCAATTAAGTCGCCCTTAAAGATTAAAATATTTTACCTATACACCTGCAGCACAGATAAACAAGAACAATGTGTTCTTTCCACGCCCGAACCCCACTAAAAATGATAAGAAAAACAGTTCCTTGCCGAGCACTTTTTACTGCGACTCCAGGAAGTAGCTCCGTTCGAGAATTGTTGTTATTATTGTCAGCTAACTGTCAACCAGAGAGCTACTTCTCTGTATAAACTCATTCGTGACAATGTCTTCAGACTTTGAAGCTTACGAGCAGGACTTTGGGACCATCACAGCAGACATAACAAATAAAATCGGAAGAATTCCTAAACTAAGTGGAGGTAAGGCAGTTGTATTTACCAACACGAATCGTATTGGCTCGTTAGCTAACAGGTAGCTATGAAGTCAGAGCTAGAAACGATAATTTCATATCTGAAACTCTTGTCATATCGTACATTTACTATGTTGTCTCCTACAAAATGTATATTTCACTAAACAGTTTAACGCAGTTCTACCGTTCTTGCGATTTTGAATACTATAATGTAATTTAGTGGTTGATTGTTGTATGTTTTTTTTTACCGGTTTTAGTCAGTTTGACAGCTTTATAGCAACTTTTTTATGCCAAAATAACATTCCCCCCATCAAGATGCAGTTCCTGGCTGGGAGATGTGTCAATGGTCACAAGAAGAGAGCAGTTTATTACGCGATTTTTATTGTGAATTGGTCAGCAGGTGATGGAATTGCTGCATTGCATGGACATAAACAGAACCTTTGTGATATGAGAGATTTTTGCTACAGCTCTTCCCTATGACATAATTATGGTTAAACTTTTTGATTCATCTGTTAAAATAACTGTTTCAAAATAGTCACTTTCTTTACTTATTGCACAGCATAACACTGACTTGCATAACAGCACTAAGACTATATTATTAAAAGACCTGGATGCCTCCTTTTGAAGACCAATCTTTCCTGAAAACAGCTCATCTCTTAACATTTTTACTTCCCAAATACACCAAACTGATGTTCTTACACCAATGTTTTTTGGTTTTTTTTTAACTTAAATGTTGTTGGTACCACTGTCATCTTTAAACTAAGAAATCATACTAAAATTGAGGCATCAATTTTAGGATTTTTGTTTAACACTGTGACAAGCTGAAAGAAGTGTTGATCCTAACCATATCGGCCTTGCATTTATTTGTCTTATACCTGATAAGTGCCAGAACAGGTTTCAAACCCTGCTGAGATGCATTACACTCATACAGTTGGATTTTTCATAGTGGATGTCAGCAGATATACAAGTTTTATCCTTTGTGAAATCTACATGTTTGTAACCTTACATTACATAATTTGTTATCTAGAACTACTAGGTGGGGACAATGTATAGACCAGCCAATTTTATTTGAGGTTTCATTGAGGTTGACAGGAATCATGTTAAATGCACATAATAGTCATTAAAATAAATACTAAATTAATTCCTTTAATTATTCAAGATTATATAGCATTTATCATAATACAAATTGTCTCTAGGCGCTTACCAGAGATCCAGAGCATGACCCTCAAGCAATTATTTACAGTAATAAACAATGGCAGGTATTTATGTACATATAAACACAATTACACTAATCTATATTTGGGAAATCGATATAATTAAAATGCATAATATTAATTATGTAAAAGTTTTTGTGTTTTTCAGAATCTTATTTTGTTTTGTCTAGTGACCTCTAACAGTAAAGAGACAGAGGAAAAGGATCAGAGAGAAGGAGGATGACATGCAGGAAAGGGTCACAGGCTCTGAGTCAAACCTGGACCAGCAGGGATTAAGATTTACAGCCTTTAAATATAATGCACCTGCTTATCCCACTGAACTATCTGGTGCCTCAAGGGAAAGGTGTTTTAACATGCAATCATGTTTAACAATCATCTATGAATACATTGCTAAACATGATTGCATATGTCATATCCTTATGTTTTATTTCTTTATCTAAAGCCTAAGGGCTCAACTTGTAAAATGTTCTAGATAAATTAGACTTTAGGATTAAAAATCACTTCCATCTATCCATCCATTTTCTATGTCCATTCCATTGGTATATAGTGTCCAGTATCCTGTATTATTGGGCATATACATAAAAGAAAACTAACAGTGCAGGCAAACAAGAACAATTGCACTGTCACCAGCTTACCTGAGGTCAGAGTTTAACCCAGAGTTAAATCACTACACGATGTAACGCCGCCTTTCTTTTTTAAGGGTGTTGGACTGTTGTGGTTTAACCATCAACTGAAAGTTAGGTTGATCTCAGTTGCCACTAGATGTCTCTTTTCTTTCATGTTTGCTTTAACTTTACACAGAAAAACATGCACTTATAGTGCATTATATATATTCACCAGGACTGTTAAACAGCACACACGTAAACAAACAAAACAAAACAGCCTTTAATTCTTGGCTTTTTTGTTAATTCACAAAATCATGCAACAGATTTTAGTATCTTGTTCTTTCAGTAATCTGATTTATCATATATCACACTACTTGTTTTAATTTTTCTTTTACATGTTTATAAACTTATTAAATGCAGATATGAACAAAAAAAGGCTACCACATCAGACAAAATCCCAGATGTAGGCTGTGCAAAAAATTGCCCCAGATACATTTCTGTATCTAACAGCAGGGTGTAAGATGTAGCCAGGTGTAGCATGCATCCTAGCCCATATTATTGTACAGTAGCATCTCTTCCGAGTATGGGTTTGAAGTCCAAAAAGTCAAGGTGGAAGATACTTGCAAGAGAAACAATCCTGTGGAATTTCTAAATCCAGACCGATAAGCTGGTGATGGCTAACCAACCTGACATTACATTGGTTGACAAACATAAGTAGAAAGCAGTACTGACCGGTAAATAGTTATTGTGCTAGAGTTATTCATACAAGAAAATATACAACACACCCAGACTGCGCACCATCTTCATATATACAACAGTCACTATCAACCGCTATTTTAAGTGTGAATTTGCACTGGATGTTTTAATTACCAGAATTTAAAAAAGACAATAAGAAACAACATAAACATCCTTGTAAATGTATGATATAAAGCAAACTGATAATGAAAATTAAAAGGAAGTAAGTAGTAAAATTGCATTGCCCTCAAATTTGCCATGCTCACAGTGTCAACTAATAGTTATGTGTGCTAAAACCTGCATTTAATCCTTGCTTGGAACATTTATCTACTTCTCTGGGCTCATTGATTTTTTTTTTATTTTTTTTTTTCTTCTTTTCAAAGGGCAGTGCCTCTCACATAATGTGCCTGACTGAATATTTGTGGTTTGGACTTGGCATCTTTGAAGATTCATGGCTGCCCATTCCACAGAATAATTTCACATTGCTTCATCTCACCATCTGTTAAATGTTTCAAAGTGAGCCCATATGAATATTTACAAAGCTAGGAAACAAATTATGTCTATAAGTAGCTGTTTTCTGCCACCAGTAGAATAGTTTACAGTTGAATTTTAATTTCCTTCCTACTCATTATGGTTTTCCTTCTTTCCTTTCCTAGTCCCTCATTTGGTCTTTCTTCTAAAGTGGCTGTCTTTTTCTCACACAGTACAATAGCCTTACATTTATTTTACATCTATACAATATCATGACTTAATACAATGTTTTTTTTCTTTTTTGCCATTGATGCTGTTGTGCCAATCAGTGTTATATGTATTTATCTTACAGACAGTAGGTAAGGCAAGTGAAAAATAGTACACCACACAATCAATTAGTTTTAATATTTAATAGTTTAATGCAATTAAACAGTCCAGTTAAATTAATTTCAATATTTAATCCAGTACCCCCAAAAGTAAGGGTCAACATCAGTGTGTAACAGTAGAGTTAAATGTTAGGGGCTGTTCCACAAAACATTTTTTTTCCCATCTTCATATATAGAAGCTCAAATATAGTAACTTTTCAAAGTTGGCGAAAAAACATAAAACAAACAAAACAAAAAAAAAACTATCCTCATCTGTCAATCAGCTGGTTGCAGTTTGAGTAAATATCCATACGTATTTCACATCCATCCATCCTGGGTCTGAGCACTGGAGCACCATCTTCATCTCACCTTTCACTGAATTGCCTCTGGCTGTTTACTGTGTTAGTTGTGAGAGTGGACACGGGTTTTAAAAATGAATTTGAGGATTGGCAAAAGCTTATATTGGCCCATGGTGCAAGGAGAAATGAAGATCTTAGCTAAGATTTTTTTTTTTTCTTTTTTGTAATGATGTAGTCCCACAGCTGGTAGCCTTGTGATTTGCCTTTGAGCTTGATGGAGTTTTGTTGACTTTGTGTTTAAATTTTTAAAACCGTTTTTAAATATTTATCTGTGTTTCCTTGTGGTTCTGACTTTAATTTAAAACATTTTCGGGGTCATGACCACCTTACCAAGAGCTGTAATGATAACTATTAAAAAAAAATTCTAAACCCAGTTTAAATGAATGGGTGAATCCAAACATTAGACAGGAGGGGAACAATAGTGGCAAAAGATGTCACTGGAATCAGTTGTGGAGTGTTTTAATGAATAATCAAAAACAAACAAACAAAAAAGTGGTTAATCAGAGCATCTTTCTTCATTGCGCTTTCTCCATAGTTTTGAAATCTGAGGAGTCCCAAGGCTACTGTTTTCTTACTATCGTACTCCATAGTTGCTATAAAACATCTGAAGGGTATATGTGAATGAAACAGCGTTCAGATATACCCTTCAGATGGCATAGTAGATAGGAATCGGAGAAATTGTCCACTAGTCGGTTCAGGGACACAGCTGTCGATGCTGAGGCTTAATGTCACCAGTCTTGATCATGTTTAACTTGCAGCAAACTGAATCTGTCTGATATTGTTCCCTGTACCAGCACAGTGCAGGTTAATAAAAGAAAAAAATTCTGCCATTTGATGTCTTTTCTTTTTTTTTTTTTTTTTTTTTTTGAAAGATGTGTTTATCATTGATGGTCAAAAGTAATTTGTACTTTTTTACTGAAGTACATTTAAGACTCTGTACTTCCTTACTTTTACTTGAGTAATGAAGGTGAATCGGTACTTTTACTAGAGTCTTTTTCCACACAAGTATCTGTACTTCTATGTAAGTTAGAATATGAGTACTTTCGCCACTTTTGCCTGTCAGTGTACATGTTACTAAGAGATGCTGCGAAAACTGGGATCTTGTTATACATAGCAAGAGCGCATCCATGTTGAGTGTGCTCTTATGAGATATAGCTCAGTGAGTTCCTTGTGTGCTTTGTGTGTCATGCACTGTTTGTGTTGACTGAACATTATTAATTTATATTGTGTTAAATGTCTGTGTGAATATCTCACATTATTAGTGCTAAATTTGCAAAACACCCGCATTCAATTGCATTCAGCCTTTTTTTTCCCAGTTTGCTATCAGTTTAAATGTTAATAATGGCAACACAATCCTTCTCTCCTTGTCTTTCTGGAATATTGTGTCTTAATCTGTGCATTTCCCCTCAATCTGAATCCTGGTACCGGCAGTGCTCTGAAGAACTTTGGACTGGAGGCATTGGAGTGCATCTGTGACTGCTATGGGTCAAAGGATCGCACCGAAGCGGTGTTGGTCCAGAGGGGTCCAGGCTGTGGGATTGCCTCCTGGTGAAGCGAGTGCTTACAGGATTTGGATCCCACATATTAAGACACTTTTGCTGACCTATGACCACTTCCCGGGGAGAAAGGTTACCTGACTTTAAAACAGTAGCTGAACTAGCAGCTTTTAGTCTCCAGTGTGCCAACAGAGATTGAGTCCAGCAGCCTTCACACACCAATGTTAAAACAACCACACAAAACTGTCTGTAAAACAAAACGGGCAAAATACAAAGACAGCCGCTTTCCTTCCTAATGTGCTATATAATAAACAAGCCGATGATGTAGACCAGAGAAAAGGTTTGGGCTCAGGCTAGGCTACATCATGTTAGTTTAATTAGTCCAAGTTTATTTCCTATAAATGTTTGGTATTTATTTCCTCTTTTTGTTTGGATTCTGCAAATATCCGTCAGAGGCTAAAGATGTTATGACGGTCTGCAGCACTTAACAGGAGAACCAACAAACATAGTTTTGCAAACATTGATGTATGTGTTTCTGTCATAAGCAGAAGCATCTTCCATGATTTTCACAAGTATTTGTATGTAATCCCCCTAGCAACAACTATTTTAATTTATTTTAGAATTAGAGGGTACTATAGGTCAATATGTCACCATACTATCATTTTCTGTTTTGTGGTGACATTTGCTTGAGATGTCTAGACTCAAATTTATCCTGTAATTAGTCTACAGTTCATCAAAGTCATGATAAGCTTGTGGAGTCATCTGTTACACCAATTTTACTCACGCCCATTATCATACCACCATCTCTGTGTTTTACTGTTAGGGATGTGCATTCACTATATTAATTTTGGCTCGATTCAAAATATTCTGTACCTTTTCCGAGTTGAACAAATGGGTTTGGTTCAAAGAATGCGATAAATAAAGTGTTAAAGAGCAAGCGAGGGATTTTTATGACACATCATTGTTGGACGTTAATGTTATCCATGCTGAAGACATCAGTTTGGTTACTTCTCAAAGATCAAAGAATTGAGAAAGTTTTGAAGTTTGCAGGTCATTTTGTGACACCTTATATGGTAAATCATTGAGCAATTATGACATTTAAGAGTTTGTTACAAGTAAATGTGGATGGTTTTTTTTCATTATTTGTCTTCATAATAATTTATTATACTGTTACTATGCCTGAAATGTGGTCTAACACAATTTACAGTATATTTTTAAAATGAAATGTATTAATTATTAATGATTGTTGGAAAAAAGTGACTTGGTACTTAATTGCTAAATGACTAAACCAGACCCCCTTATATTTGTTTTTTTTTTTTTTTTTTTTTTAAATTTAAATTTTTATTTTGATGGCAAAGGCCTTATTTTAGAGCACAGATAAGATTCACGTTCAAAAAGTGGTAGTGCTGCTGCCTTAAATAACTATTGGATTTGCTGTGGTTTACATGTCTTTGGAGCTTGTAGTCTTAATGAGTTTCAATGGGTAATGTGGAAGAGCAGCCATGAGGTGAGCTGCAGAACAGCGCGTTAGTCATTCTGAGAGGGACTCATACTTCTGGCAAGTGAGCAAAGCTGACACCTCCCTTCGCTTTGAGTTGGCATGAGGTGTCTCACTGATCCTCAACAGAAACCAACAAAGGCAGCATAGACGCCAATAAATAGGAGACATCAAATGTTGGCTGGTTATGTGGAGAGAATGTGTAAATATATCTTCAAATGTGTCCTCGTGTGTTGTTTTCTCGCAGTCTCTTTCTTTCCCTCTCCCACTCTCTTCCCTCGTTGCGGGGGAGTTAGGCTCTTGTCATGATGCGCTGTTCCTCTGTCGGCTGATCAATATGTTGCTGTTTTTTCTCTTTCAGAGGAGAAGACACAGCTGGTTCTAAATGTCGACAAACAGCTTGAAGAAGTCAGAGAGTTGGTATGTCTTTGATCAGTAATTTTCTCCTTTTCCCCATTTCCTAAATTATGAATTTGTGGAAAGAGGGAGGGGACAATTTTCACCGGCGCCAGACAACCACACCTGTAATATCCTGGTGTTGACATGACATGCAGACATGCACGCTCTTCACGTAGCGGAAAGGAGGCTTCCTCCTCATATGATTACTCCCGGTAATCTGCTTTTAAGTGACACCCCTATGACACATTTCAAGCCATTATCTTGAGGTGGGAGTCTTCATGTTGATGTTGAAAAAAATGAGCAGTCACCTAACAGAGACAAAATGTTGTCGCAGTTGCCTTGTTATGGCATAGTGATTAGTTTACTCTGAATCTGCCAAGGAGTGATCTGTCTACTGATGCATCAAATGTACTTTTACCTCAGTCACTGTGACATTGTTGGGCCTATTCATGTCATAAGAGTGAATGGGCCCTGATATCTGATGCTGTATTTATTTACAGAACAGTCTCCCTCTGTTGCTACTTTTATCACGGCTGAGTGACATGAACAGGAAAGTGTTTTATCTTCACAATCAGCACTGCAGCATATTCAAGTTAATGTTGCTGAAGCTGAACGTTTTTATTTTTTTAATTTTATTTTTTTAAGTGTTGTCAAATATTGCATGGGAACCATTTAATGAAATACAATAAAAAAATATATAATTTTTTCATATAATTTCTCTGGGGAAGCCTAGATTTTAAAAGCCTCTTGTTATTTATTGCTCTAAAAATTCTCTTTTGGTGGGCTTAAAATTTTGCATTTGTTGATCCTAATGTACAAGTTACTGTAATAAATTTTCAAAAATATTTTTTTAATGGATGTTGGTATGTTACAAAGGGGGGACTAAAAAATATTTTGTCATTAAATTAACTGGATTGACTGTGGGCTGTAGTTGGAGCAGATGGATCTGGAGGTGCGAGAGATTCCCATCCAGAGCCGAGCCATGTACAACAGCAGGCTGAAGAGCTACAAGCAGGAGATGGAGAAGCTTGAGAAAGACTTTGTAAGTACTTAAGTCATCCCATAATGTTGTTGCTATTATGGCTCCAAGGAGCAAAGCAGTTGGAACTGTATTATTTTTGTAAGAATTATGATTACTTTCCTCTCATTTTTTTCCTGCTCTGAAACTGTTCTTGTTGCAAAAACAATGTATATACAGATGCCAGGTCTTGTACATACATGCAGAACTCCTTAAAGACCTAAGATTTACATTAAAGTTCATAAAACTAGGTGATCTAGTTGGCAAATTAAAGTTTTTGCTTATGTCTTGGGGGTTAAAGGTGGGTTGAGCTAGTTGCCGCATGAAAATTTTCAAATGAACTGAAACTAGTCTACGGGTTTGGCACATGCACCAGGGTTCTCGTCCCAGGCTTTGACTCAGAAGAACTGGAACAAGTCAATACAGACCAACACAGATAAGAAGAAACAAAAATCTAACAAGTACAAAGCTATAAATCTTGTCTCATTCACTGTTGGTCCAGTTTGCCAGCTACACCCAAGAGTTCTCTGTAGTTTTGGTGTGTGGTGTAATAAGTCAACCAGAAAAGTCAAATACAAACAACTTGAAAGGAGGTATTATTGCCAGCTACCATGGTGGAGTCTGACATACTTTGGTTGGTAAATTGATCCTCTTTGTGTCTGTGTATACTAGGACAAAGAAAAGGTTTCATTTAAATGACTTAGTCAAGCTATAGTGATGGATCATAAATGTTCTGACAGTTTTTACGGTTAAATGAAAAAAAAAGAAAAGGGTTTCAGTTTCTATCATATTTGATAAATTTTCTTCCATCGTTGAAGCCATTTAACTGTGGATTGCTATAGCTCGAAATCTACTTGGACCCCCGATGATGTCTACGTCTATATTTTATTATCTGATCATGACCACAGTAGTATTTGAATATCTGTTACTATCAAGTGATAATTGCACTTTTTCCTATTATATTACACAATTTAAAAACTATGTCTGCAAATATGTTAAAAATATATATATACCTGTGTGCTTGGTTAAAATGGTGGAGTAAAACCCTGTGTGGTCTATACGTATCAGATTCCTCTTGAAACCAGACTCTTCCATTCATTATAATTCTTCCCCACACACAGTCCAACACTGAAGCTCAGTGGTGCATCCACAGAGGTTAACTCACAGTTTATACTTGAACTTGGAAGCAATCCCATAGAGAGTGGGTTGTGCGCGTCTGTGTTGTTGCTGTAGAATCTGGCCTTGTTTAGTAATTCATAAAATCACTCTTGAACACGTCTTGACTTTATTTCAAGTGCATCTCATAGGCTAATGAACAGTCCAGTCTTTTGGGTCATGCACTTTCAGTCCATACTGTTGCCTGCCAAAATTGCTCAAAATGCTTTAATTAATCTTTAATAAATAATGGGCAAAAAAAAAAAGGAGAGAAAAAAACTTTTTTTTCTACTTATTGTGTTTTAAAATTAATGACTTCCTCATGAATTGTAAAGGTATGTGTTTAAATAATAGTTTGTGTTCCAAACCCTGCATTGCAAAAATAAGGATTTTTATTTTTGTTTTCATTTTTCTTTTTTTTTGTTTGTTGTTTTTCATTTTTCATTTTCTTTTTTTGGGTGCTATTTCTCAAAACAAAGTCCACAGCATAAATACACCTGACCTTGTGCCTGAGAGCACACTGGTGAGTTCTGACCACAGCTTCTCAACAGATGAGTACACCGAACTGGGTAATGTTTTTGTTTTGTATGGATTTGGCCAAAACTGTCAAACTTACCTTCAGATTTCCTGAAAACAGTTCACAAAGTACTTAACTTTAAAAAAAAAAAAAAAAAAAAAAAAATATATATATATATATATATATATATATATATATATATATATATATATATGT
>JAOWBL010000011.1:5709158-5747581 GCA_028564865.1 Zenarchopterus dispar | reverse complement strand
AAAAAGATATATATATATATATATATATGTGTGTGTGTGTGTATGTATGTATGTATGTATGTATGTATGTATGTATGTATGTATGTATGAATGAAAGTAATTAATGGTTACCTTTGTGATGAATGAAGTGAACATTTTAAAACTGCTTAGCATTAAATAAAATGATTTTGAAAGTTGTGAGATTCATATTTGAACAATTTAGACTAAAAAAACTACGTTTTGGCACTTAAAATGTAATTTATTGCAGTGGTAATTAATGACATGCAACTAACCTTTATATTTAAATATTAAAAACAAATTAAACATATTGTCGGCTGTGGGCATCCAGAAACCTACAAATAATCCCAAATTGGAAAAAGAAAAAAAAAAACAAAAATCAAAACACCTTACATTTCATGCTCATCCATATTTTCAACATTTTCATATTTTGGTATTTAATATCTTTCCTCAGAATGTTTTTAAAATCTCCAAAAACTCCCACTCTTCCTAATGACTAGCAAAAACAAGTAAATGTGGATAAAAGAACGATTTGGATTTGATACCACATACTCATGGCCTGTAAATACACCACCAAGATGTGTTAGATCACAGAGGAGTTCTCTGTACCAGAACAGGTTGCTTTCCTCACCCTGGGCTTTTAAACACCTGATAATTAACTTTTCCTCTCCCCTCACTTAATCATCGAGCAGTTAACACCTGCCGTGGCTGATATCAGAGCTCCTGTAATTTTCACATCTTGCGTTTTTATTTCTGTCTTAGGGGCATGTATGAAAAAAAAAAAGTTTCTTGTTGCTAGAAAAAAACTTACTTAGCATTTATCCACCTACTTTATAATGCTTAGCCCTGTATGCACAGTACATAAAGTTAATTTGATTACATCTAAATCCTCTTTTGCATGCTACCCTCCACACCAGTTGTATGTGTCATGGGCCAGAACACTGAAATTTAAAAAACGATCCAGAGCCATTTATTAAATATTTGAATCACTGTGTGTGCGGTGTGGTCAGATCACTGTATGCTTAAACTAAGATCAGCCACCTCAGAGAGTTGCATCTAATGTATCTTATCTCCTTGATGGAAGGGTTCAGAAACCAAGAACTTCAGCCCTGTCAGATATGCCAAATGTTACATCCGAGCTCAGCCTCTTACTTCCTGCAGGCCAAAGGAGGACATGACACTCGGCTCAAAAAAATGTCTGGTGGAAAAAAGGCAATCTCCTTTCTTTTTAATGTAAAAAGCTCTGTCTTTGTTGTGCTTTCCGTGGATATCAAGGGCCTTTCCACTCCCCTACTACTCAATCTCCCCCAACTTCCCACCCCCTACTGTCCTCCCACGGGTCTCTCCCTCCTTAACCTGCTCTCTCATCCTCTCATTCACTTGAGGTTTGAAGATTTGAGACAGTGGGGGTTTTAAAGTGCTGGGCCAAAACAAACGGGTATTCCAGCAGCCAAAGGGGATGCCAACCTGACCAAAAAAGAGAGAAGAAGGAAAAAAAAGTGTGCAAATTAAAAAGATTAAAAAGGACAGTGACATCCTATTTGATAGGGTCAGCTTGTTTAAGTCAGAGGAAGCAGAATGGCATGTCTCTTAGCAGGGGCTTTGATCAGGAAAAGAGTTAAGCTTAATTTAATGAAATCTGTTGGGCGAACAGAGGCACCATTTTCATTGGTCCAAGGTGTTGCTGTTGCTATATACAAGGTGTGGACCCATGTACAGCTAACATGACATGCAAAACACAGTCCAGCATAGATGGAAATAACTGAAATTGTCTGCCATGTTTATTTTAGATTTGAGGCCTCTCATTTGGACATAAGGAGATTTCAGCCATAAGCTGTCATAAAGCAACAGCGGTTGAGGCATTTAGAGATGATGTTCTCCGATTGGATGTCTTCTGATTTTGCAGCATTAAAAAAAAAAAAATTAAGTTCTCTTGTTATTATCTTTTTTGTTATATTTTTAGGTAAGATGCTTTACAAATACAATGGAATATCAGTGTTTTCAGCACAATAGTCAAACTGACAGTCATTGACAGTGTGGCAAGAATAGACAAATGCAACAGTTTTTTTTTTTTCTTTCATGGATGATACATTTTCAATCAGTAGTCATTGTTAACGACAACTGTGAGCTGTAGTCCCAACATTTTTACACAATTGGTTATAATTGAGACAACTTTGTACGACCTTTTGGTTTAATCCCTGTTTACACAGGACATGTCGATTTTAAATCAAACAGGCTGATCCTGTGGTAATTGTTCCACACTAACTAGAGTCTGCTCATATTTTTTTCTGTGCATATTCTAAAACTCAGATATCTTTATTTATTTATTTTTTTCATTTATTTTACAGCTTTTTAAGTTTGTTGTTATGCACCAGAATGGTTATTGAGCTCTTTTTGCAGCAGATGGCAGTATTGCTTTAAGAATTTCTTTCCATTTAAAGTACATGAGAGGCAACATTGAACATATGTACCAATTACTTTTCCTTTCTGATGCACGAGTGGACTTACTATGACATAATATTTCATTTATTACTATCTTTGACCGGTTCTTTATGTTGTGAAGGAGAGATGGACGATAGTGTTTATTTTAAAAGAAAAATGTCCTTGTACTGTTAGCTGATCAGATTACTATAAGTCTTTTGGCAGTTTAATTTAGGATTGGAATATGATTCTTGAAAAGGAATTGTATACAGTCTCATTAATTTTCACATCTTGTGTATCAAATACTCTTTCTGACAAGTGTGGCAGCTTATGGTTCACCTGACTATTGTGTTCAAGGAGTTGACTTTCCATGTTCTTTTCTTTTCTTTTTCTAATAGCAAAAACACCTCTGGTCTAAAAGTGACAAGTTTGGGTTTGTGATCCTTGAATCTGGGGGCGGGAAAGGGTTAATTAGTAGTCATTAAATATCAAGCTCTGATAGGTTTTTATTGATGGTAACTTCACTTTTCTCTGTCCATAAGTGGAAATTAGGGCTTCTGATGGTCAAGGCGGTTTTATTGACGGCATGAGAGCCATTGTGTACTTTGTACTATATTGCAAGATTCGATTTCTTGGATGAATTCTACTTCAATTATGAATAAAAGGCTAATTTTATCATAAGATGTTTAACAATATTCTAGTAAAGACCAAAAAAAAAAAAAGAGATATCAGTCATTACAGCAAATCTATGCCTTTTTTTTTAACCAAACAAACTGAGTACTGAGCCTTTATTTAAAGTTGATAAATAGGTTGATACTGTGCATAATGCTTTTTTTTCATGATATGAAAATGTTGTCCTTTTTTTTTTATTAATCTGAAGCACAATACTTTAAGTATATACATTATGGGCTGAAATAATGATGGAATGTTTTTTCTTCCATCTTCTACTCCTTCGTAGCCTCATTTATCCTATTATGGATCCTGAAACTAAATCATGAGTCCTGTTGTCACAGGGATACAGATATTCTTTCCTAATTTCCAGTTGTCTATTGGGCATTGTTTGGCCCTTCAGTCATGGTCAAGGAGGACTCTGGATTTCCACTTCCTTTAATAAAACCCTTTAGATGGAATGCTTCCTTGTGTCTGCCCTGGGAGATAATTAGAGTCAGTCAACCTTGAAATATTTAACATTATTATCCAGGTACACTGGGGTGAATGGAATGAAATGCTTTTTGTACTGAATATTCTCCCTCTTTATTTATATTTTATAAGTGACCATATAAACGCAGGTTTTAGTTGGGGTAATCACTGAAGTCTTTTAATGATTTGGCTGGGCCATATTAAATTTATAAAACTTCTGAATGTGAAAGATGGTTTACAGAAAGGTGGTAATAAAGTTCAAATACATCATTTTAATGATTCAATTGAGATATCAAATGGGAACATGGCTCTTGAGACCTAATTGAGTTCTTCTAGAGGAACAATTACTGACATTGCCACATATAAGCTCAGCTTCATGTTTTTTGTTACTAGTGATGATGCTTTGAGACGTTGTTCATGGAGCTCTTTTCCTGTTTGCAAACTGTTGAGGTAGTTATTACCTCTTAATTTGGGGGTCATCCATGTTCATCTTGGTAAAGAAATAATAAATCTATAGATTTTATCATGCCATATATGTGCAAAGGTTGGTTTCATACAGAGCTTGAATTGTGTGTTTAAATTGATCCCACTAAGTAGAACCAAGCTTAATATCAAGATGAGGGAGTTTATGAGTTTTTCATTACTATATATTTCTTATTACTAAATACATACTGGGTGTTTATATTATCTTTTATATTTGACATTTCAAGGTTGCAAAGACTAACTTTTAGAGGGTGGACATACTGTAAAATCAAGTGGCAGCTCGACAATTAGCAACTTAAATGGGGAAAGCAGTTTCCAAAGTAATTTACTGAAAAGTTAAGCTCCATCATCTGAAAAGTTTTTTTTTTTTTTTAATGAATCAAGATGCTAATAAAATAATTATGTAGAGATTTAAGTTTTAAGGGGAGATGTACAGCTGTACTTTTCCCACCAACCACACAGGCCTGATTATATATTAGCATTGTTGTAATCCATCTTGAAGGATTCTTGTTTTTTTGCCCCTTGTCCTCATTATGTTGACTCCTGCAAGCAACAACATGACAGACCAACATTAGTTAGATGTTAGACACTGTAAATCGCCTTAGGTTGCATTGGCTTACTTGTTCTTATTAGACACAGAGGACTAAAGGCTGATTGACTCTATTCATGGTTTCTTGCTCAACGCCCCTCCGCCCCCCTTTTTTTCAGCATTGAATTAAGAAGTAAGCTAATAGTTCTTCCTTTTTACTTATAAACAGACTTTTTCATTTGAAAGTGGTTCAGCATCGCATGTCTTCTTCAAATTCTTTATGGATTTTGTGGTGTTGGAAGCTTTTCCTTGTCCTCTTTATGGACGCAAAGATCGGATTCAGTTGTGGATAAGTACTTTGTCACTATTAGTAATACCACTTTTTGTGTTTTTGACATTGTAGTGTCAGTGGGAGGTCGAATTTAGATTGAAGGACAGTGCCACAAAAATGAAAGAAGGATGTGACGTGTGTGAGAGAGTGTGAGAGAATCAACACTTGTTAAAATATTTCTTTTTATTTTAAATGTGGTCTTGTTTTACTTGCAGAAATCCTGGACCCATATTTTGACTGGAAGGAAATCATTACCAATCAGATGATCTTTATGAGTAACTATAATATATTTAAAAAATTTTAAAAGGTCTCTCAGAAATGATTTGTGGTCACTCCATAGCTTCAACAGCATGACAGTGCTGCCAGTAAGATGTGATAATCATGTGATTTATAGAGGATTTTTATCAACTAAAGAATTGTAGAAGCGAGAAAAAAAATTAAGCTAGAACAAACGGTAGTGTTAACTCTGTAACTATAAGTCTACTATTAAAGTTACATGTAATGAAATCCCAACATTATGGCAAAGAAATATGTTTTCAATCCATTTTGTAAATATTGAAGTTAACATTAAGAAAGAAGAAAATCTGGGAAAAAAAAATCCAGGGCTGACTTTCCTAGTCATGAACATTTCATTAGTTTTCAGGAGCCAGTTTACAAAAGTCACATGGTCTCTTATATGTAAGCATATGATACTTCTTTTTCCGTCTCTTTTTGCTAACTCTTTTCTCTATTGCAGGGATATCTGCATTTTGCCTGAAGCACTAGATTTGTTTGTCAGTGTGCAAATTTGTCCGTTATCCTTCTGTGCAATCGCTTCCTTCCTCGCTTATCTCTCCTGGCCCCTCCAAAGTCACTGTACATCCCCACACACTGACAGTGATCAGTATAGCTTTCAGACGCTTGTCTGGCTCAGTCTACCAAGAAGCAAAGGCCCTCCCAGGTCCCCACACTGTCCTCAGGGCTTGTGTGATTGAGTGACTGGAGAGAGTGGGGGCTGAAGATAATAAGGGGGAATATAAAGACACGGGGCGATGATATGATAACGCCCCCTCCACCCTCTCCCTTTGCCACCACCTCCCCTTCACTTTTTCTTCTGTTCTTCTTTCTGTCCTACCCCCGGTTTTCATGCACCGAGGCTGTCCCATGCACTAGTCTAAACCAGAAGTGACATGTGACACCCACTCCCCAGTGATGTGCTGACAAGCTGGTACTAGAATAGGTGACAATGTTTTCTTTTTTGGCTGACTGGCTTAAGTATGGTGCAGGGATTCATGAAGTATTTATGAAATATATTATGAATCATTGGGCCTGTGTTTTCCCTCTGTATTTTAGGCAGTGGTATTTGATTTTTAATAAGTATGCTTCAGAGAAGGCAAGGCGAAGAGGAGGAACTCTTTGCATTTAATCTTTAGTGGTGTTTTTTAATAGTTAGAGGTCCATATTTACACATGTCGTAACCCTTTCTTGTAGCCCCTTCACACAAACAAGCATACACACACACACACACACACACACACACACACACACACACACACACACACACACACACACACACACACACACACAATTAAACTTAGTTTCTTCTTCTCTTTCTAACTGCTGATAATGAAGGAGTGTGCCAAAATGAAAGGGTAAATGTTTTTGCTCTCAGCAACCAACAATTTTGCCTTTTCTCTGGTGTTTTTGAAGCCTGCAGTGGGATCTAGCTGTGGCCTTGATCAGAATTACATTGTAGATGATAAATTGTTCCCCCCCCCTTTTTTTTTTTTTTTTTCAATTATCCCAGACTTTGGGCAGCATTAGAGCATCAATCTACTCCTGCAGTGAGACTAAACTCTTTAGTTTTGTTCTCTTCATCAACACAGAGCACTAAGATTGTTCTTTTTTTGTCTACCTTTTTCTAGATTTTTTCTCATTGTATTTTTTTCTGAAAATCATTCGTTTCACAAAAGGAAAATTAAGTTGCTTGTGTTAATAAAAATGTAATTTCTCATTAAATCATTAATTAATTAGCATTTATTTTGCACTCACCCTTTTATATATTTTGAATTTTTATTTTCCTTTTTAATATTGAACTAATAAATTAAGTTTTTGTTAACCATTCAACTTTGTCATTTATTCCTGTGTTAATTATAAGAAGATATTTTCCTGTTAAAAAAAAAAAGGCTCAAAATGTATGTAAGCAAGTCTGTGCAACATTCATTTGACCATTTGTCATAATTTTTGAATCAATTGTTGTGAATTCCTCTGCAGAACCTGCAGACACCCAGGAAACTGTGAAGTGTATTAGGAAGTTCAGAAGGGCACATGTTGGAAGGGCTTTGGAAGGGGGCCTTATTGGCCTCATCAGCATTTGAATGTGTCCTGGCCAGTGAAATAGCAAAGTATACATAAATATATAGAGATAATGATCTGGCTAAGTCTCCATGTGTGCTGCTGTATTCTTATGCTAATAAACCAACTATTCAGCACCAACAATGGCCACATTACAATAAAAGGAAAAGCACTGAAGGAGATGGTCTTCTGTGTGCGTGCCCACTGATGGACGTGCACGTGCACATGCTCAGCAGGGCCGACTCCTCTCCCTTTGTGTCTCGATTTTTTTTTCTTTTTTTTCTTTTTTGTATTATTTTATCACATTTTCAATTTTAGATAACACTCTAAGAATAGACATCATACAAAAATGAATCACAAATCGAGGTCAGGACTGAACCTCTTTCCAAAGAAGAGAAAGGGTTAAAAGTGAAGGTATCTTTAAAAAAGATGGGAAGACCGATAGGAGAGGAGCTCTTCTCAGCAGAGGGTTCAGTGAACTATATGTAGGTGCCCACAGGCTAATGGGCCAGTTGGTCCCTGGCTTGCCAGGTATCCAGTATACACATCTCCTACTCCCCCAGTACACAAACACACACACGCACACATCTCTCCTTGTCATCCTCCAGCACCCACCCCTCCCGCCTTCACTCTATGAAAATACCTCCTCCACTTTCCTCTAATCTCACCTTTTTCTGTGGTGCTGACCTGGGGAGGCCCACTTTATTCCCCACTGCACGCCAGAAGCCAGCGTTGTGATCGGAGCCCGGGCCCCTGTGTTGGTTCCCCTCTCTTCTCCTTTCTCCTTGCCCTGGCTTCCCGCCTCCCCAACGGCTCTGCTCTATTGATTTACTCTTCCAACCAGTGCTGTCTGTCTGTTCTGTACCACCAGCACCTAGGTCCCTCATCTCTATAACCCTCCCTCTCTCTTCATTTTCTCTCACTCTCTTCTCTCTTCTTTCTGTGTTTTCATACTACTTTCTGTCTTTCTTCCTGTTCCTTCACACACAACTATGAGCTTGGGACAAAAAAGGAAAAAAACCTACCTGACTGAACAAGAGAGAAGAGAGTGGAAGGATGGGAGTGTGTGAGCAGAAACAGGATCTTTTGATTTTTCATTAGATGTGCCTTCATTTTTAAAAAAATATGGAGTTTAATCTTAAGGAATTAATCACTGAGAGATGATCCTTTAGCCTTCAAAATAAAAAAAATCATTTGTCTTTTTAAATCATAGCCCTCCTTGAATTTGCCCTTTTGTTTGGGTTTGACTTCCTGTTCTTTCTCTGCTTTACTTCTCTCTTCTCTCGCTGTCTCCTGGCCTCCCACTTTATGGGTACAGTTGTTAAGCTTATTGACTGATCTTGGCTATACTTAGCAGCAGAAATGACTTTGACAGGGAAATGCACCACTGGTATCGCAGAGGTATAAGCATGAAAGGCCCCTATCAGAATAGTCTCGTCTTCCACTGGCGAACGCTTAGGCATTTCCCCCAGAGATACAATCTTGTTTACTAATATAGACAGAGGATAGTTCTTGCTGCACAGCCTCAAAACAGTTATCATTTTGTAAGTAAATATATAAATAAGTAAACTAACGACTGAAATAATTTTAATTCACAGTTCTCCCAGACATATCTTTTTTTTCTTCTTTTTGTTGTCATGTACATCCACTATTTTTGGAGCTGACGCAGCCTCCTCAAGTGTCCTTACTTTTTACCTGCTTAGATATGTCGGAGGCTGATTTATTACATTGCCGTGGTTGATCTTTCACCTTTTTATTTTTCTTTTCTATAATCACTTCCTTGAGACTCCTTGAGATGTTTCGTAGAACACATTGCGGTCTGTGCAGGAGCCACCAAAGCGCCAACCTGTGAGCTAATGAGTGGCCCCATGCTGTTATCTAAGACTCCGGCTTCTCTGCCACTGCTGCTTTTCTGTCGGGGGAGAGAACACACACCAGGCTACCGTTCGCAATTGTCGCAGGCATACAGTCTCTGAAGGAGGTTTCCTAGAAAGGCAAAGCCCTCATAGAAGTTCCCGTGTTACAGATGGTAGCCGTCGTGTGCACACATACACTCGTACAAATGCACTGCGCACACAAGCGAAGGATTTTATGGCAGCAAAGACCACAATAAAGAGAAGACTCAAATGACACCCTCCTGTGACAATCCCAACTGTAGCTGCTTCCCTTTGTCTCATGATATATCAGATGTTTTCAAAAACAGCAGTTAATTGAACATCCTCTTTCAATTTGTTTGTATTAAAGGAGAGTAGAGGACGTGCGACAACAATTTTTCCTTTGTGCCGACTCTGCTTGTGCATGTGTGCTAAACCCCTGCCAAGCACAGATGCATTATTTAAGATGCTGTTGTGATACTTGTGCCTGCTTAAAGGTCTCAGCTTCCTTTAAACGCCACGCCACGTCACTCCACCTCTGCCCCCAGCTTGTGGGGGGGCAAACCAGAGTGGGACCTGCTGGCACTGGTCCACACATCACCAGAGAAAATATCACTGCTGGGGATTAAAAGGAGTGATATAGATAATGTCTGAGTTAAGACATTTTGCTGTCCCACTTTTTTTTCCCAGACTTTAAAATGTTTTGCTTTTCAGTGGGTGAATGATATTCAGAGATATTAAATCATCAGTTTTCCAGTTGTGTTTTATGTTCATGCAGTTATATGGGTATTGCGGTGGTTTTTACGTACTCGCACATTCTCAGGGAAACTCTGACAGGAAAATAAAAGGCTGGATGCCAGACTGAGGCAGTCGCATTGAACTGGACATAAGAGTTATTAAATCTAACTTGCCCAGTTGTTCTCCTACTGGTGAACAAGCGTGTAATGGAACATAGTATTCTAAATTGAATGTAGTTAATTGCTCTTCATGCTATGCCACCAGCCATGTGTGCAGGGTGAAAAGGAAAAGCCTGGGAAAGTAGAGGGAATAAGCATCTGCAGAGGAACTTCAGGGCTCCTCATTACACTCTGCCCCTGGGTATTTTTAAGCTTTTTAGTTCCCATCTAATGAACTGTTTACATTTTTTCTGCTTTCTAGGCGCCACAATTATTCGACTTGTCCTTGTGTCACTCATTGCACAAGGCAGACAGCAAGGAAGAGAGTTGGAGGGCATTGAAATAAGTACAAAAATTTGAGTTTGTTTTATTATAATTGTGGCTTTTTTTTTTTTTTTGAAGAATCGTTGGTTGTTTTTTTTATTTAACAAACCCTTGATTTCACTTTGCTTGAAATTAAAATTTAAAGGTCAGTACTTTACTATTATAACATAATCACTGGAAACGGATGTTTTTTAAAAAATTGTCTTTACACTTCATGCTATATTAAAGAAAATGGTTTATTAAGAAAAAAATCACCATGTTTACTTAGGCAGTATATACATGCCCACAGGGCAAAAATAGATTTTACTCAGAGAAAAGATCCATATGTTTTTTTTTATAATTAGATTAATATCATTTGTTTCTTTGTGTCTTATGATGAAGTTATTTGCATATCTGATAGGAGTTGTTCTTCATGCATATGTAATTGCTTTTTGATAAGCAAAACAAGAATGCTTTTTTTTTTTCTCTGCTATCATGTCAGCAGAAGTAAAACGTGTGGTTTTTGACAGGACACCAGCACCTCCACTGCTGCATTTGACAGGATGGGTACAGTTTTAAAGGCAGGCCACTTTGCATAAAGTTAAGATGTACGTTTGTACGTGTCTTCTGTGCTTCTGGGAATAGAAGCAAATTCTCACCCAAGATTAAAAAAAAAAGTGACAAAAGACAGACCTTTCAAAAGGATTAAAAAATATCTTTTTTTTTTTATTTTCTGTGGAATAAGGTGACTTCAGAGAGGGCTCATTCTTTTTTAGATTACAAAGCCTGATTAGTTGGTTTAGTGTTAAGATGTAGAGCTTACTCCACAGACTGTAAATAGCACAACTTTGTTTCATGTTGTTTTTCTTTCTTTCTTTTTTTTTAAAGAACAATATATTTCACTGTGGAAAAGTGATTGATATCTGCTTTCCTGACCTTAAGAGTAAGCTTTGTGTCATCTAACTTGACACCCAAACTCATAATAAAAAAAATGTTACAGTAAAGAACAATCATTATTGCACCCTCTTACATTTGTCATCAAATGGGAAAGCAGTAATCGCTCAGGAATCTTGTTGTTTTCCAGAGGGGGAATCCAAAAACTGGATGTATGCTTTAGGTACAGGGGGAGCAGCAGCAACGCTTTAATTTGTGTGACATTTTCTACTCTTTCTACTCTTTGTTATCTACTCTGTTCTCATTGCAGAAACCCTTCATACAGTCATCTGTAACAAACAGCTATTTAGAAATACTCCAAAAAAAAACAAAACAAAAGAAAACCCTGCATATGGTTTGAAGGCGACGTGAGCCTCAACATTCAAATCAATGCATCTCCCAGGCTTCCTTGTCTCAATTACTGGTGAAGTCGTCTTTCCCCTAAGTTGCACTTCAGCTCTTTAAGATGAAACTCGACTTAAATGGGATGTGTGGGTGTTTTTTTTCCTGGCAAAAAGTGTGCGTGTGTACCTCACGTGCAAGTGCACATGCTGCCTTTACCTGGTCTTAATTGTCTGTTGTTGTTTTTTTTTTGCTGAAATTACGATCTTAAAAAGCAGCACAGTAGCCACTGAGTTTAAAGAATGTAGGTCTTTAAAAAAGGTTGACACTCACATTGAAAAGTAAAATTGATGGCTAAAAAAATTTTTGCATAATCAGAAAATAGGAGCAGTTATTTGTAAAGTACATGCACTTATATTTTTTTTACAACATTTTGAAAAAGGCAAGCACTATGTTGCAAACTATGACAATTGACTTCTAGGATTTAAAGCAGTGTGGAAGTTCATAAGCCCTCAGCAAAAGTGTTTATCGGTTTTGTTCATATCTTAGACTTTGCTGTAATTTAATTTGGTACTAAAACAATTATAACAAACAGTTACATAATTGAGCTATGTATCAAATAGGAAAATTCTTTCAAAGTAAGTTTAAACAACACATTTGGACATTGTGTTCATTTGTTTTGCTTGTGTGAGTTGTGCTTGAGTCAACGCAGGCAATCTGCTGTTTTCGCCCCACAGTAGGAGCCTCAGTGGTTAGCTCAGGTCCCTGTGGTTGAGTGTTGTTTGGGTGTGCTCTTTATCGAATTGGTTTTTGTGGTCTGGGTCAATCAGGCTCTCTGTCTAGTCAGTAATTACTCCAGAGAACTGTGGCCCTCACCATCACAATAATAACAGCCAAATCACATCAGCCATGACTTTCCACTGAGTGCTCCAGATTATGAGGGACAAATAAGAGAGAGGGAGGAGGGGATCAGCTGGCTAGATGGTGATTGGTTCCTAAGTTATTTCAATCAAGAAACTTTGTATCATCTCCCTTGAGGTTAGAATTGGCTTTTTCAAGTTTGGTTTGTGCTTTTTCTTAGGAAAGTAGCATGAATGTACCTAATAAAATAGCTTCTCCAAACTTACTGATCCAAGGAAGATAGTAGAAGAGGACAAAAGCTTTGAGGGAAAGAATGTCTCCATCAGTAATTGGTGATCTTTCACAGATTTCTTGTGTTTTCAACGTGTTTATTAATTTTGATCCAGTGTGCTATGTAACTCAAATGATTGTTTTTTTTCCTCCCCCAAATCAGCAGAAAAAAACAATTTTTGTGGAGGACAAGTAATATTTTTATTCCCTCACTGGTGTTTCTTTCATTTTGCCCACCTGGAAACTCTGTCAAGGCACTCAGAGAAAGTGAAGGGGGCTTAGTAAACACTTTCTGTGACTGTTGCTGGGGTGTATTTAGTTTAGAGGGCATGCTAAGAGGCTGTTTTTCCATGGGTCGGGCGTCTGTAAACAAGCAGTGCAACGGCAGCCCACTCTTCCACAATCGGAGGTGGCACATTCTTGAAGTGTGTATGAAATGTGTGTCTGAGTGTTTGCCTTTATGGGTGTCGCTTTTTTCCCCACTCTTTTTTTCTTTTCTTTTTGTGGGACATGGCATTCCCTCTCATTGTAGCCTATCTAAAGACAGGGAGAGAGAGAATGTGAGTGTGTATGTGTGTGTGTGTGAAAAAGAGAGGCAACCCTAAATCCGATAGGCCGCCTATGGGTGATGAATTATTCCCTGTCTGAGTCACTGCATTGGTGTTATCACAGAGGCTGCCACTGCACTGGGATGACAGCAGTGACAGCCCCCCAGAAAAGATTTAGCAATGACAAGTTATACTTCCTCATAATACATCTCTCTGGCCCTCTTCCGTGTCCCTGTACTCCACAGAATCTCCATCCACATGAAATGGTGTCTTTCTTTCTTTCTTTTTTTTTTTTTAATCCCTCAACTTGTATTTGTTTAAGTGGGCAAGGTGATGTTGAGGGCTTCTTTCCAACACTTTTGAGCCACAACAGTACTGTGTACAGTAGATCACATTAGAAAGAAGCATGGGAACAAAACCACACTATTGCTTGTCATTACATTTGTTTGTAGGGGTGCAAACAGAGGCGCTCACACACAAACCCTTGTATACACATCTTCATGCGTATGACTCAGTTTGTCACCGAGTTCCATTAGGGGGCTCTCGTGCTTTAAGAATGCCTGTTGTGTTTTTCCATCAATGACGGTACTAAGTCATATTTTTCCCGCTTGTTTTTTCCCCCCTTCTCTCTTTCTTGCTCTTTTCTTCCTTTTCTTTTTGTCCTTCTTCTTCGCCCTTCTTCCCCTGCAGAAAAGGTCACGTATTGCCTACAGTGATGAGGTGCGCAACGAGCTCCTGGGGGATGACGGCAGCTCCTCGGAGAGCCAGGTGAGGTGCTAATCAGGGGCCCAAACGACACCAGTGTGGGTGGCTGACTGGCCCCCAGGGTGAGAAGGTGGGCCCCTCACAGGGGCCATCGAGAGCTGAAACAACACTATTGTCACCAAGTCATGTGGAAGGAACACTGTTTAATGCAAAGCTGGTCTGCCGGTGAGTGGGCTCAGGGCTTAGGACCGGTGTCTGGTCACAGCCAGATTGTGACCACCTCACATAAACACAAGCGCACGATTCAATACAGATTTTTGCCCAAAACCCCAGCCTCCACACTCCAACCGTCCCACAGCTGTTCCACAGCCGGGTGCCGACTTAGGCACATAATGGATCCTCACGATCAAGGTACACACATACACACACGCAAATGAACAGACAGAATTGCAAAATACTATTCTCTTGTCCATTTGTAAACTCCAGTGGTGGCAAGCTTGTGCTATGGAGGTACTCAAAATGAGTGACAGGTTCTCATACTGACATCTAAAGGAAAAACAATTTCAAAATCCTTGGTGCAATATTCCAAAGAAATGTATTTTCACCCTTTAACAAGAAACCTTCAATTTCATTTGATTTTTTAATGTGTTATATAGCAACATATGCACAAGTTGTTTCTTGTTTATTAATAGACAATTTATGATGGAGCAATATAAACATCAGTAAAAGACCACATGATCAATTTTCCTTTATCATAAATTATCCCTGCAGAATATTTAGTTACACCATCTATTTCAATATGAATCATTAAAAAATTGCTTAAAATGTGCCATTTACTCTTTATTTGTATTAAATTGGTTTGAATGTTATTTGAGCCGCAAGGAGACAGCAAATTGCTTTCTAATATTTAACACACACTTTTTTATTTCTCACTTGTGCTGCTGCTACTCGTATATGCAGCCACAGCTGTAACCAAACATCTTTTGACTAATTATATATTGTCTTTAGCTGTCAGGTGTTGCATGGTTCAGTGTTTCTCAAGGCGCAATCAATCGTGCATGCTCACGTGTAAATAAATGCAGCAAATTCACATGCTCAAAAAGAAGAAAAAGAAATGCTTAAATTTAGTCCCACCATGCTTTATGAGAACATATTTAGATGATTCACAGGACTGCAAAAATAGATAGCTGCCTTCTTTTTTTTTCTTTTTTTTTTTGAACGTTTTCCTATTACCATTTCAATGATGACCCATGAACCTCACATCTTAGAAACATATGTATCACCAGCCAAGATGTGTAATTGATATGCATATTCCTGGTAAATTAGCGGACACAAAAGTGACTTCAACATTTTAAACAGAAGTTGGAAGGAGATTGGCTGTCAGAAATGCCACATTTGTGACACTGACGAGTCCTATCAAAATCTTGTCAAGGCAAAAATAAAAAAAACAGGTCAGATTGGAATTAGTTATATTTCTTCATATTAAAACATCTTCAAATATATTTACAAGTTATATTTAATCTTTTTAATTTATGTTTTGATAGGATAAATTCAGATTAAAAAATATCAGTTTGTAACTCAATGTTGTGGCATTTATCCTACATCTGTTTACATTTTTATTGATTGGTGCTTTTTTACATTTTAATTAATGTTTTTTATTACCTTTAACAGTAATAGTAAAGTTTATTTTGTATTTTTTTTAAAACCTCATTTTACTCTGTTTTTAAAAAAAAATATAAGATAGCTTAATCATTGCTTGTACAAATACAGGTACTGCAAAGTAGCATTTTGATCTCAGAATACACATCCTTATCATTTTTATTTCTAAATCTAGAATGATGTAATCATTTCAATTATAAAATATACAATAATTTTAATAAAATATGATTTTTGTAGGTTTTTGCCCATTTCAATAAATAAAATACAATGTTTATGAATTCAAAGATTTTTATTTTTGTTATATTTTCTATTTACATATATTTTGAGACACTCAAGCATCAAAAATAGACACATTTTCTTATCTTAATTAAATTGTATTTTCTGAAAACCTGAACATGTTGTTAATAATGCATGATAGTCTTTTTTTTATTATTAGAACATACCCATAATTAACAGTAATAATTTTTGATGTGAAAGTTTGAAAATGACAATTTTACATAAAACACACATCACACAAAGACACTCGATACTTGACGTGAAAGCAACATAAATAGATATTTTTCTTCCAGGTGCTGTAGTCTCCTCATTTTCATTTTTAAACTTGTGGAGATAATACTCGTCTTGGTCTTGTTGTGAGTGGAGTACTCAGAACTTCAGAGTTTTTTTTTTCTTTTTTTTTTATCTAACGAGACGTCGGCGATAAGAGAGGGGAAAAGATGGTGGGGGCTGGGGCAAGTCGGTCAATTTAATTCCTGACGATCTGAAAGAGGTCAGGATCATTTCATATAGCCCTGGCTGAGCAGATCATTACGAGTCACAAATCTGTTGGTTACATGGCAAGGATTTATAGCTAAGTAAATAGGGAACCGTCATGAGTTCTAAAAATGGCGTCTTGGCCCTGCGATAATGGCTAAAGGACGATTTAATAGAGTTCGGCATTTATTCGTTATCTGTATGCGGACAGAAACTGAATTGGCTCTATCACTCATTTTTTTTAATAATGTGGTAGGTTACCGTTGCACATTTTTTCCATCTCCCCTGCATGCAATACACACTCAAATGTAGGTACACACACTCGCACTCACACCCGTGCCACACACAAAGCAAGAAATGCGCACACATTTTTCACACACAAATGCATACGAAATAGTTTCGATTTCAGTCACAGCAGAAGGCTTGGCCACAAGAGATTGTGGTGGTTTGAGCCGGAATGGACCAGATTTTACAGGCTACAAAGAAAGCAGATTACCACTTGTATTGGATAAAAATAAAAAATAAAAAAAATCTTTTGTTTGGGGGGGAAAAAATAGCTGATTATCATAACAGAAAAATTGCAGCAGTGCAATTTTGAATACTGGCTGGCATCACAAAAACATAAGGAAAGGCGCTCATGCAGGAGTAATTATACCATTTACAATATTGTGTGTTTACTGCTGTGTATCTCTTGAGCAACATGAGCATCGCTGGCTGCACTAAAGAATAGATGCCAAAGAAAAATGAAGCAAAGGAGGAAGAAACAAGAAACGTGGTTCAACATACCCCTTGTATAGTTTCAACAAATCCTCCACAAGGACTTGCAATCAGTCAGGCAGCACAAATGAGCTAGAACAAGTTTTGTTTGGTATCCATTGACTGATGCCAGAGCTTGGGTGAGGGATCGCCGGATCTGATGGGTTTGTTCAAGCCACAAATAACCACATCCACAGTGCCATTTTAAACTTTGGCCTCTTCAATAATGCATTCTTAGCGGGAAGTTGTTGCTCGACTTAGAAAAGACGGTTTTCGCTTTAAAGTGTGTCTCATTACCAACAACATTTTCAAGGGTGTGAGCTCTTTAGAAATTCTTGTTTACCTCCTGCATTACAAATATTTGCAATATTTTTAGTTGCACCACCAGACTGAAGGTGTTGCGTATTTGGTTTTTGGTGGGGGAAAATGATGCAAGAATCATTTTTTTAGGGATGCAAAATTTAAAATGTACAAGGGGAAATGTTTTGATTATAATGAAAGTAATATGCCTGTTGTATTAGGTTGTACTGTTTAGGATTCTACTAAATGTGTAAATGTCAAATGTTTAATAAATAATATTTAAAGATAAACATATAATCCCCCCACCTTTTGCCAGTTTTTGTGCTAGCCTCAAAGTTGGGAATCTAGACTGTGATTTAAAATCTAAGAAAACTATGATAACACATTATTACAAACTCACAAAATAAACCTAGCAAGTAATTATAAGTTTTATAGTAAATTTTTACTTTTCATGTTGGTGAAGAAGTAGTGGACAAAAACAAACAAACAAAAAAACCATCTCACAATAATCTGTTTTCAATTTCAACAATACTAGTACATTCCAGAGAAGCAGGCTTTTTAATCATGATCGGCATAATTAATAGCAAATGAGATCATGGCCTCAAATGTCTGACTCATTATCACAAACACAAGACTTTTCAGGGCAAGGAACAGTAGTAGCATTTCTTATTTACTTTACTTTAAATGTGGTATTCTCTATCATCAAAAATGTATAGCTGTGCTAAGATTCATTTTTCATCATAAGTGGTTGTCCCAGTAATAAGCAGCACTTGTATACAATGCTAGCTCCAGATGGCTTTCTATCTGTAACATAAACACTATGCACATTTACTATGATTGATAAGTTGAATTAAATATTGACGCCATAGCAGCGGTGATAAAAAGAGGTACGGCTAATCTGCCTAAGCATTTCTGTAATTCAGCTCCAAAGGGCAATCATTTCTTTTCATCCTTTTCTGACGAATTTAGCAAAATGACAGATACAGAATGTTATTCACTTTAACATGTGAACACTATATTTTCCTCATTTTTATCTCTTATATTGCTATATCAACTTCTGTGATTTGACTTCCTTGATAATGTTGGTTGATACTGCAAGTCTAGTGATCCAGTTCCTCTCCTTGTTTCATGTGACAGCAGCAGGACTTGATCTTTGTTTGTTCAAAAAAGTCAGCTCGAGTGGCGTGTTTAGCTTCGTTTAATGTGTTTGTTTTGTGTTTTGCAAATGCTAAACATGCAAGCGGATAAATTGTCAAGGTTAATTCTGCATCCAGCTACAAGAGTGATCATCCCCCTGCCATGTTCCTGCTTTTTTATCTGTACTTCACTCTCTCCATCTTTCTTTCTTCTCTCCCTTTTGCTCTCATGATGCAGTTGATAAAGTTACGTGAAGAGGTAAGTGCTTTTCTGCTCTAACTATTTAAATTTTGCTTCCTCGCTGAAATTTCCATTTGCCCTCTTCACTCCTGTAGAAAATTAAAATCAGCTAATTTGGACACTTTGCATGTCTGATTGAACAGCTTAAAGGCCAAACCACAGATAATGAGTTCACTAAGGGCAAGTTTCCCAGTTCCAGCTCCCTTAAATATTAGACTGAAGATGAGATTTCATTTCTGATGTACCTTTTTGAAGACACGCTGGCGATCCGAGCTGAGTTTAAAGTAGTTTCTGTTATTGGGCTCAGCTCTGTTCAGAAGATGATCCGCTTCTTAGTTTGCTCCATATTACAGTCAAAACACTTATTTTCCTTTTTCAATAAACAGACCTGCAGTTATTGCTAGTAGTGCGTGTTTAAGGTAATACATATTAACTATAAGGTAGTATTTGCCTTGTCATTACTTGGCATAACCACTTTTTCTATTCTATTTCTGGTTCAGTTAGTTTCACTATTGTGCAATGGAAAGTTTCTTACATAAAGCAGAATATCGTAAAACTTCTGCAGGTATTTCCTGTAAATATTTCCAAACAAAAAATGTGACAGAAGTTGATTTGGAAATATTACATGTATTACTTTCTTGTAGATACTAAATATTTATGGATGCAATAGCAAAAATATTTTTGATTTAGAGGATAATGTTAGCTACAACTCAAGAAAATGCACTTACACTCATAATATTAATCGAGGCAGGCTAACGCTTCTTAAAACACAGTTTTAGATCTAAACACTGGGGAAAAGACTAAAATTTTTGCTCATCTTTAATTGCATTGTCACAAATAGTGTAAATGATGATCACTCGTCACCATTTCCCTGAACTTTCCCCATAGTTGATGAAAAAGATGCAAATGTACATCAGGTTTGTTTGGATTTAGTTCTGCAGCACATTCCTGAAAGAGGTAAAAGTAAAGTAAGTAAACTGTAAAAGTTTTAAGCATTTTTTTTTTTATGTTGCCATCCCTTCTTGCAACACATGAAAGGTGTGTGTCATTGAGGAGATCAAGTGATGAAGTGTTTTAGGTCTTTTTTTTTTTGTCCACTTCTCTTGCAACTCAGGGTATTAAACCCTGTGAGGTTGCTGTCACATTTATTGTCTCACATTACTCAATACATTCTCTGTTTGGGACAGGGCAGGACTTAAGGCAGGGTAGATCAGTACTCGTACCCTTTTCATCTGCAGCCATGCCTTTGTATCATGTGCACAATGTAATATTGTGTTGTGTTGTTAAAAGATGTGGGGAAGTCCCTTGAAAATATAGTTTTAAACACTCTTAAAGATCAACTTACTTTTTTAGCTCATTGCAGCACAGAGCTTTGAACTACATTTGTCTAGGGCACTGATACAACACAATACCAGCACAGACCCTAGCTTTTGGACTTGTTGCTGATGGCAGCCTTCATAGTCCTTTTTATTTTTGGTCCAGAGCACACTGTCTCTGTCCCTCCTTAAAAAGATCTATAATACTGATTCATCTGACCACAACACATTTCCACTCCGTGATGGTCCATCCTAGATGTCTTAGAGAAGTCGATACCATCTCTGGACAAAGTTAACATGAGGCTTCTTTTTTCATCGTTAATTTTTAGTGGTATTTGTGAATGTAGCTGCATACTGTAGTGCTCCACGAAGATTTCCCAAAATAATGGTGAAGAAAATAATCAGCAACTGATGAATGATAGTTCTTGATGCAGTGTTACCTGAACTTTAGGTGATCTCATGTGTCCAGCTTAGTCTTGAATCCTTGTCCTATATGTGATGAGAGTCCTACACTTCCCTTTAATTGTTTAATGGTGTCATTCACTGTATAGGAAGAAATATGCAAATCCCTTTTAGTCTTCTTTGGAAACATTGGAACAGTTGCTCATCAAAACTTCAGCCAAATCAGCTGATGATTTAAGTCATCTGTTGACATCACTTGTCACATCACATTAGTGTATGTGTAGTATCTTTTTTTAAAAATAATCATATTAAAAGCTCTCAATTGTTCCTTCCTCATCTGCTTTTGAAATGTGCTGAAGACCAGAAATGCTGGAATAAATCAATAATAACAAAGTCAAATTGGCACAACAAAATATAAAATGTCCTGGGTTCATACTGTGGGGAAAAAAAATCCAAAGTAAATTTAAGAATCACTGCTTTTTTTCTGATTTGGAGATGTAACTAGTAATATTGCACTTTAGTCATCGATAAAATTTCTTTGGCTTTAACTGGGACATGTTGTGGTCCTTGTCATGGTCTAAACCTTTATGGTTTATATATGACTCTTGTTGAATGTGCAGTCAAGAGGGACTAAGTCACGATCTTTTCCATCCACACTGCTCCATAAATTAGACTTCCAACTTTGGTTGGATGCCACGGTATCAACTTTTTTTCTTCTTCTGTACCTTTCCTGTTTTTTTGTGTCTTCCTTGCTTGCCTAAGGATCATAAGCCATCATGAGTGGAGTCACTTGTGTACCCTTTTTCAAATTGTCCGGTCTCTGTACTCGGGCTTGATTTCTTTTTCTCCCCTTTGTTGCAATTGTTATCTTCAGTCCTCTTGCTCTACGTGCACTTGATTCAAAGGCTGGCACAGCTTATGCACACTTAAGCCTTTCTTTAAAAAAAAAAAAAAAAAAAGAAACTACTTTTTTTTTTCCTTCAGCTGAAAAACATGTTTAAATATTTAGCACCCATATTCACAGCTGTTTGACACTTGTAATTCCTCGTCTTACAAGTCCCAAACAAACGGCACAGAAGATCACACAGTCAGTCTGAATCACAGCTGTCATCATTATTCACTTTGACTCTCCCCCACCCTTATTGAAATAATAAGGAAATCATCTGAACTTTGGAAAATGGTGATAGTAACCGCCTGTGTTTGATATTGAAAAAAGGCAGGAGAACGAAAGAAGAGGGGAGAGATTTCTTTTGAGCTACAGCTGCATTGTTCTGGGGCTCCCTGTTAATAACTTACAACTGAGGAGTGTTTCTTGACGCCAAAAAGCACAACAAAAACACATTTTTTTTTGCTTCCTAAGAAGATCTTTGTTCAAAATGTAGGTGTCAGATGAAAAGGCATACAGAGGCAGAAATAGCAGTGGCAGTGGTGGGGCGCACCAGTGCACTCACAGATGCACAGTATTTATCATACTGTATTTAAACCTTTTGCGTGAAGGTTTCATGAGAGAATCAGATATAATTTGATGAGATGAGTGCTTAATTGACACATCTGAGGTGCAAGCTTGTACTTGAGCTTGAAATGGTGTTATATATGTCTTGTTTGGATGGATTTACAGTGGTTATATTGGAATCACAGGGGTCAAGCCTTGTAGATGTTGCAGCACTGCAGCAGCTTGCAGTCACCACTTCTCCTGATAAAAATGCTGACCAAGATGTTTTGAACTTTGCTTGGTGCAGATAAAATCCTAGCTGAACATTCAGGTGCAAGTTTTGTTGTCATTTTGCAATGCTGGTATACTAAAGCTTTTCTTCTTTTGTAGTTGGTCTTTAGATTGTAACTTCTACATCAGTCTTGACTGTGGAATAACTTAGATTTAATTGTACACGTTCATTTTCATTTTCTTCCATTATATTATCGTGTGTGTACCTGGATTGTTTTATTATTAGGGCCATCAGTGTGCCATTGCTGGATTCTTAATAGCTGAACTCTTACCCTTTCCTTCAGGTTTTGTCACCGTCAAACTCGGGACACACTATTCTAATGATCACACACATACACACCACCGCCACTACCCCCGCTCCCCCCAGCATCCCCTCCCACCTCGCACACACCCGCTCTCACCCTCCCTCCCTTCCCCCCGGCCCTAAAAGAAGACAGAACGAGGGAGTGAAGAGAAAGAGGGAGAGAGAGAGAAATGCAGGAGGAGAAAGCTTTGAAGTGGCTTTCCATCGCAGCGAGTCTGCCGGCCGTCTCCCCGAGACGTGTCACCTTTGCCGAGAGGGAATAGGAAAATCACGTTTCGAATGGTAATGATAACATACTAATCACTTGAGCTCTTTGAAGAACCCAGGGAGTGTGCTGCTCTGTCAGTATCCCAGGCTGCCTCATGCTCCCAGGCACACACAGGCAATGCAGCCATGGTGTAGGTGTATTAGTTTAAGCATTGCATGTCAATATGTCCCATCTATCTCAGCGGATCCATGGGGGCTCATTATAGCCCAAATTTGGTATCCATTTTCCCCCTACAAGCACAGTGCCACCATGCCTATCGGTGCCACAACTGCTTCCACACCCATGTACCCTATCCTCGAAGCTCCTTACTGCTCCTTTTACTAAAAACACATCAGACCTTGCATCCATTCCCCCTCACCATCTTCTTACTGGTTTCTTCCATCCACAAACCCATTTTATGACCCATCCTCACACCGGTCCTCCAGTCCTTCCATGCTCTCCTCGCCCCATCTTTAAGTATTAAAAACTATCTCTGCGATGTTAAATGACATCTGTCAGCGGCACAAAGAAAAAGGAAATGAGGAAAGGAAAGGAGTTCAGAGGGAGTCTTCTCTTCCCTGCTCTTTTCCCATCCGTCTTGTTGTCAAACTTTGAAAAGCGTGTTGTTGGCTTTTTTTTTTTCTCTGCACATTTTTCATTTCCTCTGAGTGATTAGCTGGTACATATTTTGACAGCCCAACCAAGACTAGAGATTTCAGTTCTTCTTCTGTCCTTTTTGCTTATGTGATGGGCATAAAATCTTGTCGGTGGGGTGGTTGTCATTCACTGGATTGCTTTTGAGTGTCAAATGTGTAACATCTGATCAGTTTCTTAACATGCTGCGTTAGAAAGGCCATCAAAACCAACAACGCTTGAGTAAACATTTAAGTCTTCTATGTTTGTACTGCTTGCAATTCTTGATGGCTTTAATGAAGTCTAGGTCTTGTAGCAGTTTAAACTTGCACATTAATGTATATATACAGCAACTGAAAGAAGCTGTAGTGTTTTTTTTTTTTTCGTTTTTTTTGATAGGTCTGTTTGTATATTAAAAGGGTGTTTTCAAGTCTTGTACTTAATGAGCATAGATTAACTTGGCTTATATTCAACCAACTTTGAAATGGTGCGTCTTGTAAGGCAATATTTTTCAGATGGTACAGGAAAAATTTTTTACTATCAAGAAAATTTTTATATGTTTTATTATGTAACCAATGACCCAAATAAGAGTTTGGTAGTTTTTCAAAAGATGGAAGCCTTATGATGAAATAAGATAAATAAAGTCTATCAATAATCACTCTGTTTTTTGTTTTTTTTAAACAGTATCAGATTCTTACACAAAAGTCTTTTTTTTTTTTTAAAGTCTCAGATTTTATATCATATTTGTAAAATATTTGTAACATATTAGTCACTATTACAGAATTAATCTTAATTGATATTTGAGAATCACCACTTTTATGAGTTCATTGTTGGAATTAATCATTCTTGCCTTTGTAAGAAAAAGTGACCCAAAGTCCATAATATATATTTGTCTAAAAAAGATGGGACCCTCCATTCAAAAACTACACTAGTGAATTCTCAATCAACAAATCTCTTTTCTTCTTTCACTTACCAGACACAAACAGTCAAACAACAAAAGAAACCAAAACTACTGATTGACTTCGTATCTAGGGAACTGCTATCAGTTGTGTGTGCATGTGTACTCACTATATTATAGTCCTTGACCCTTGACCCTGATAGACTCAAACATTTACTTTTTGTAAAAAAAAAATGGTCAAATTACTTAAAAGTAATTTATTATTTGTTACTTGTTTAATAATTCATGAATCAAATATTTTCTTAGTATACTCTTTGAGCTCTATGCTTTAAATGGGCTGTCTTTATTGTTGTTGATGGCTGGAAGAAAGCAAAAAGGAGAACAGTGGCTCAAATGTCACAAATTATTGTTTTGAGTGGACTGAATTGGTACAGAAGACCATTTAATCACATTGTTTGGGGAAAAAATGTAGCATTTTATTTTTTTTAATATCTGTGTTTAATGTTGATGTCTAAATTTGAAAAAAATCAATTAGATTTTTTTTTTTTTTTTGGATCTCCGTCCCTGTTTTTTTTTTTTAATGAAAACTTTAAGTTTAATATGGTGATTGCGTTCTTAAATTTATCTTCTACCTGGATTCCATTGCCTGTGCAGGATTTTCTTTTTACTGCCAAATTTAAAAAAAAAAAAAAAAAGAAACGCTGTAAACTGGCTACCTACTTTAGCTGTTCTCTGTACAGCAGAGGACCAGGCTTTTAAAACAATGCAATGAGACAACAAAGCTCCCAGTAGTTACTCTTTTTATGTCCAAGATGAGGCGGCAGCAGCACCTATTATGCTGTCAACCTCAACATGCATTTGCTTGATATTCCATCAGCATATAACACATTGTCATCCATGAAGGTTATTGCCAACCTGCTTGTATTATGTTGCCGCTGTGGATGTGGTCTGTCTGTTTTAGGTGACAGTGTTGATCTGCTTCTTTGAAATAGGTTCCAGTCCTCTCAATCAATTTTTATTTTCAGTTTGTTTCACTAGCGTTATTCTATTTTTTTTTTTTTCATTTTTTCCTCTCTGTTTATTTTAGAGAGCGCATCTGTTGGACAACACAGAAAGGCTTGAAAGGTCATCACGGAGACTGGAGGCCGGCTACCAGATAGCGGTGGAAACTGGTACGTATTCTGTTATGGATTGGAGGAGAGTGGGGTGGTGGTGGGTGGGGGTTGAAGATAGTGGAGAGGATGAGTGAACGACAGCAGATTGTCTTGCTCATATATGTCGCGAGGTGGAAATGTGTGTCTGGGAGTTTGTGTCTGTGTTCGGAGGGTTGGGGGCTGGTTCGTTTAAAAAAAAAAAAAAAAAAGGCGAGAAAAAATAATAATAAAAAAAAAAGCTCTTTCCTTGACGCCTGATGACATTTTCGGGAGCACATCAAAGATGAGTCAGGGAGGGAGAGGGAGAAGTGCACATGCGACAGATCGGGTGCTGCTTCTCCCTGCTCTGCTCCTGAAGAAAATTCACGCATCACTGTGGCTGTGTGTGGCTGTGTGTGTTATATATGCAAGTTTTGGGTTGATGGTGCTGGGCTGTTTTTTTTCTTCTTTCTTCTCTTTCTTTCTCTGTTTTTAATACATAAACGGAGAGGAGGCCTATGAAAATAAACAATGTCAGCGTTCCTCCTGAAGTTCTTAATTCAGTAGTTCAGAAGAAAGAAAATAAAAACATATCAGTTTCCAAATAAACTGTCTAAACACACACACACACGCACAAAGTCCTTTCTTCCTCATTATCAAGGATGGTTTTAATCTTAAAATAGGAAAAAAAAATTTCATTGGGATCTTAAATAGATTTAACCAGTTAGCATATGTTTTTTTTTTCCGTCTTCCTTCTTGACAGTCACCACATTATTGAGGCACAGTCTATTCCTCAGAGATATATCAAAGCTCATTCTTGAAGTATCAACCAGCTTTCTGTGGCTTCCGTTGTAGTTTCGGAAAACTTTGTCAATTTACACTATAATCGCAGGGTGGCTGGTGTGTGCAACATCGACAGATTTAATAATTCAAGTCAAGTAAGGTTCGCACGCAGACCACCAGCTTTTGATGTTCTCTGTAACTTGCATTCACAAATTCATAAATACAGTCTGCATTCTCTGCTTAAAAATGTTGATTCAAATGTCTCAGATGTTTCTGACATTACTCCAGTTTCTCGACAGTGTCAAATCCTGCGACAGCCAGGAGATTTTTACCTCTACTACCCAGCCACATCTTTCCCAGAAGCTTGTTTTGATCATCTGCCTCACAGCTTGCTTGTTGGAAAAGAATTGGGCCCTGGCTTAACATTGCTCAGTACCTCCTGGGCCAGGCGGTTTCTCCTGCTGTTGTCAGCCACATGCCCCTTGACCCTGTGTCACTGGTGGCTGTCTCATCCACTGTGTGTGAGGCGAGCTAAGGACAATGCTCGTTTATCCTGCCTGGGTCCCACACACTTGGCTTGTCCCACATCAGCTGTGGGGTGTGTTTGTGGTTTAGCAGGGAAGCTTCGTCCTGTGTCTTTAATCCATGACCCCTTCCTTTACTCCGCTGTCGATTCCAACCCTTCGCTCAGATGCACAACCTGAAATGGCAATGTCTTCAGGTCAAACAGAGAATACATCTGGATGAGGAATGTGGACACCCAGGGAATATATGCACTTCTTTTACCGGACTAATTGCTCTATATGCCAAGCTCTCAAATTCAGCAAACATGGTTGGCACCAACATTTGTTAGCCAGATTTATCGACTGGGTTTATAAGGCTTGAAAGGGTTCACCATCTGGTACTAAATTCAATTTGGTCTTTTTAATTTAGTGTTGTTCACCCATGCTAGATTATATGTTTACCTCACTGGCCCTGAAGTGGTTCATCACAGCATTTCCCTGATATTTCCTTTAATACTCGCACTATTTATATTATAATTTTGTCACAATATGGACTTAAGGTCTCTGGGATTGTATTTAGTCATTTGATTTTTATAACCGTTTATAGTGATTCCTTCTCTTTCACAACAAAAAAATGAACAAAACCAAACAAGAAGCCAAGTTGTGTGGCATGCTATACAACTCGTGTACATTATGAAAGTGTCAGTGGCAATTATGTAGAAGCATGGTATAACTTTTTTTATTTTATGCTGAGGTGTGGCATCCAGACATTAAACATGAATAATTACAGTGTTAAGTGGTTTTCAAGTCAGACAATGTCTAGTCACACTGCAAATACTCTGTTTTCTGCAAATCTCAACTTTCCTCTAACATCTAAGCTGCTTTTTTACAAAGAGCAGTTTAGCATCATTATTTTGCAATAATTCAAAGTCGCATTCTCCATCCGCTGTGACACAGTAACCCTTAAGAACTGCCGTTGACCAATGGGAGGGAGAACTTAAAGACATCTTATTTCAAAGAAAAGATTCTGAGGAAAAAAAAAACACATAAAAACTCTGTTTTTTAATGTTTTTATTTTTTTTAACTATCTTTGCTCTTTGACGCTTACAATATACTTCTTAATGACCAGGAAGAAAGAAGTAAGGTAGCTTTTAGGTCAGATTTAAGGCAAACAGGAGAAATCGCAGTTTTAAGACGAGATTAATTGTGACACAGTGCCATTTTATCATAGATATTTTAACTCTTATTTTTCATTCCCTTTCTTTCTCAATATCACCCACGTATTTGGGGAAAACAAAGGCTTGCTCAAAACAGTGAGAGCCCTCAGAGGGATATAGAGGAGACTCTTTGGACACGGAAAGCTATTTACCACACGCACCCTCAAGAACCAGGGTTCTCTGTTTGTCTCATAAATAAAGTATAGAACTTCATTACTGAAGAGCACTGACTTAAAAGCCCAGGCACAGCAACAAGCAGACATGAGGGATAGCCCAGTTAAAGAGGCCAGTAAATAAAGGGGAAGTGCTTGCAGTTAGCCAATTTAAAGACATTTGAGTCAAGAGCACTTGAAATGTCCAAATGTGGAGGCTTGTCAAATGTGGAGACTGATGTTAAATCAAAGACGTGACAGATTTTAGCCCTGCCCTCCACACTTCAAAATATTTTAAATGATTTATCACTGGTTGTTATGAAATCAAGCTAACATGTCAGATAAGACATTTAGGTTAGCTCTTCCACCTTTCTCCTAATTATTAATTGAAGTGGAGGGTGTTGAGTGTAGCCTGACAGGTCATATAAGGCATTGCTGGGAAAAACAAAAATCATGTAGTTACGTTTAACTTGCATTGAATTTGATTTATTTTCAGACAGTAAATGTAAAGTTGTAGGTAAACTGTAAGTGGTGTGCAATTTCTTAATTGCAGCGTAATCACATGAAATGAGGTGTTTTTAAATTATCCTTTTAACACCACATCAAAGGCAGTATTTAAAAAAATCTAAAATTCAGTAAATTTTTTACAAATGTGTGTTGAATTTATTTTGTAAATATATCCCTTTCATACATGTTGATACAAATAACCTTGAAAGGCCAAAAAATAGAGCTGCAGAAACAAAGACGGAGACAGACAAAAGCATTGCCACTCTGCATTTTAAAGGTGGCTAGTAAGTGGCTAAGAAGACTTCTTAGGTGTGTGTTCTTGGTGTTTAGGGGCCTGTAATCAATCCTGGAAAATGAAAACAGCTCATTAGGGATTGATTTCAGCCCATCTAGATAAGCAGAGAGGGTTGGGTTGTGGCCCCCAGGGGCCCAAGCCTCGCCCAAAGTTCACCATGCCAGGTAGAGAGCAGCACCGCAGGCTATCAACTTTATTAGGATGAAGATAATCTGATTAGACATTGTCAATCAAAGGTGCCAGTGACTCAATCAAGATCCTGGGGATTTTTCTTTCTGTCTCTCCCTTTTTCTCTCTTCCCGCTCTCACAATCTCTCTCTCCCTCTTTTGTGATAAATCATTGAAGCGACCAACAAAGTGGCAGCTATCGCTGGGCTAAGCTAAGCAGCCCTGCAGTTGTCACTGAGGCGGACGTGTGGGGACCCTGTGATGATGTGACGACTATATTAAAGAGCACATCAATTTGTTTTAGAGCAGTTTGATTTTTCAAGTGCAGCGGTATTAAAAGACGGGAGGAGGGCAAACATGTCGGCATCATTGAGCAGGATTCCAGTCGCAGGGCAAGAGGTGCCGGGACAGCAAGAAATACACAGTTAAATGACAGAGTGACGAATAATAGATAAATGTTTTTTGTAAACATAAAAAAAAAAGGAAAAAAATCTCCATGGCTCCCTTTTGAAGCCGAGTGCGGCTTTGAGTCTTGCTGAGAGTCCATGGGTGCTGGAGTGGCCCAGTAACACAGCGCACGTTTGTCCCAACTATCCCCCTCCATGTTTGTCTCTTTCTATTTCTCTCCCACTTGCTTTCTTTCTCCCAGTTTCCTTTAAAGATCAGACTCGGTGATTCTTTTGGTGCTGGGCCACCAAAGTGGTGTCTGCTCCTCAAATCCATCAGCAAACACTTAACAAATAACACAATCAATTACATATATGAAGCTGGAATTGCACTTTTCACCAGAGGGTTTTTTTTTTTTTTTTTAGCTCCCTGCAGATTTTATTTCCTCGTCTTATGTTTGCAGTATTTTTTTTGCCCAAAGTAATCTAAATTTTCTTTCAATGCAGTTTTACATATTTATACAAATTTGAATCTTTTGAATTAAAATGAGTTTAAATAAATGTTTGTGTGAATAATTTTAGATGATCACGTGTATCTTAATATTATTTTCTTTGAAAGATAAATTTTAAGTGGTGATGTATTTGAACTTTTTTATGATCTTTTATTGTAGTGAAATAAGAATTTATTTTCAGCCAGTATGTGAATATGTAGAATTATACAGAGAATATATTCAATGTAAATCTTTTTTTTTTTATAATATCTTTCTGAATCTTCTTAGTTTACTCTCTCTGTTCTACAATGTAGTTTGAATATTTTAAGCATTTCTTTTTCATTTCTCTTCTAAAAGAAAGGGTGGCTGCTAAAGTGGATTTCCTTGAGGTATAGCATATTAAATCACGTTTTTGTAGGCTCATGCAATTGGTGCATTGTCTTGTTTTCAAAAAGAATATGAAGTTATTTGATAATTGTTTGATTAATGGAGGCGAGAGCGAACACTTAAATATTTCACAGCTTGAGTTTTCTGCTAATGAGAATGGAGGCCTTTTAAAAGTATGTTTTAATGGTAAAAGAAAACAATACGGTAGCCGTTTCAAAATAAAATTTTTATTTTTAAACGGCTGCTAAAATTTCACTTTAAACCATATTTCCTAAATATATATGCTTCAACGCATAACATCTTGCTCTCAGAAAATCTAGCCGTGGGTGAGCTGTTTATCGGTAAACCCCTGGTGGATGAAAGGCGTAGCAATAATGATTTTTTCTCTCCTAATCGGACCTTGTCAGCAAGGCGTCTTATCGTGGAGAGGAAAATGACACCGATCCTATCGAAGAGCCTGGAGTCCGAGTCGGCGGCGTGTGTCCCTCCCAATCATGGCCGGCCATGGCCCAGCCATATCTAGCGCCGCCACAAACGGCGAGCGTCGCTTTTTTCATGTGGACTTCAAAAACGTTGCAAGTCATTAAAATTGCACCCACGTTCGGCAGCGGGGATCAGCCGCTCTGGAGCGAAAATGGGATGTGGGAAGAGGAGACTCACTAAATGTGTTAATTCCATCCTCACATGTTTACGGCTTAATTTTAATCTGTTTGAGGGACGAGGAGGGGGACGATTGGAAAGGGGGGCAGGAGGGGCAGTGAGAAAGCCTCGCACTGCAATAAATCGCCATTATCTTTGACACCCTAGGACTCAGCTGTTCCAGGGATTTAGGGGTCCACTGGCAACAGTGTATATCGTCGGGTATGAAAACACTGTTTACGCTTGAACTGCGGTAGCTAAGGTGCAATCACCAGTTTGTGGTGCCCAGACAAAAGGCCTTACGCGCACAATGGCCAGCTAGCATACGGCCCCTCAATGGAAGAGCTGAACCAACAGACTCAAGTATGTGTTTGTGAGTGCGCGCCTGTTCCCAGTGTGTGCACGGGCAAGTCTATGTTTCTCCGTGTATCGACAGGTGTTGTCCCAAATATTAGCTCGAGTGGGGCATCAAAGATAAAAATAAGTGAGCTGCTGTTTAAATGTAAGCGAACCTTCAACTAAGTATAAACTTCTGTTTGAACTTCCTGGCTAAATATTGGGCGTCAGAAAAAAAAAAAACTGCTGCTAAATCGCTGCCACTAGTCTCCACTGTTTTGCTATCAGAAGCTTTAATAAATTAGAATAATTAGAACTTCTGTTATTAGATTCAGTAAAAATGAGAATTATCCAGGTAAAGACGAGTGAACACAATGGATCTAAGTGACACACATGACATCATTGTTACCACAAAAACTCAAAATTGGTAACCAATTTAAAATAAATTTGAATTTTATATTTCAACATTTAAAAATATCCTCAAGCTTTAATCATAACCTTCTTCACATTAAATAACGGCAAACTAGAGTTTTACTTCTTGATGATCGTAATATAAAATTGACTGTGTAATATTGAGGGAGATGTTTTATTAACTGTAAAACTAAGTTTCTTGATAGTAGACCAGGAGGAATTTTTGTTGTTATGATGAATTAAGCAGTTTTGGGTGAGTTTGAAGCAGATGGGGAATATGAAAGGTGTCTATTTTAAGATTGAAATCAATAGAAAGTTCAGTTAACGCAGTATATTTCAACATTCTAAACTGGTTTATTTTCATCAGACCTCACCCAAATAATGTATCAAAATCTTAACTCAAGGTAAAAATATCCTCCAACTGGTCGATGGAAGCATGCCACTATATCTTAAAAGATACCTTCTCCCAAACATAAATGTGATTTTCTTTTCTTTTTTTTTTTTCTTTTCTATTTTGAGGTCACAAGAACTAAAAAGAACCCCCCTGCCTTAGTGCATGCAGGAGAAAAAAGTGTAGCATTGACCTCTGGATGACACAGAGAAAACTCGGCGAGATGGGGAGGATGTGGGGGCAGAAAGAGCGATGGAGAGGAGAGGGCTAAGACAACAACTGTGAAGAACTGCAGAGGGTTAAAGAAAAACTGTTTCAGAAGGAAATGGGAGACAAAAGCAAGGACTTGGAGCCCCCATGGGCATTTTAAAAAGGCGTTACATCTGAAGGGTGGAAATATTAAAAATGGAAAGGGAAACCAAAAAAAAAAAAAAAAACAAGAGAGAAGAAATGAAATAAAAGTAAAGGAGTGGAGGCGAGAGAGAATTGTGCCAGATTGTCACCTGAAGACAAATACCTGAAAATCTATTTAGTAGTAAGAATGGTGCTGTGAATGACAAAATTATTTTTAGATCTACCTGTCTTCCCCTCTGTGTTTTTTTTTGTGTATTTTCTTTATTATTTATTTATTTATAATAAAGACATTGATCAGAGTTGGTAGATAGCTGGTGAACAGGAGACATAGATCTTGTGAAGGTGATTACCGACATACACACAGAAGGATTTGTTTTTCCACTTACACACACACACGCAAAACTCAGTGACTTCTCTGTGACCAGTAAAACTCCTTGCACGTGTTCTTATTAACAGTGTCGTGAAGCAACTGCCTTTTGCTTTTAAAAAGAGGGAAAGAGCAACCCTTCTGCTGCTCCAGCAAAGCAGTGCGTTTTCACAGCGACTCTAAAGTCAAAGTGGTTGATTTTAAATGGGCTTTGTTTGTTTTTTATTTTTATGCTTTTTTTATGTAGCACCAATCCAGCAGTTTACAAGGTAGAAATAAAGGCGGAAAGGGTACAGTTACCTGTTTAATATTCATGTTTAGCTTTTTCTAACTGTTTTGTCATCAGTTCACTATGAAACCTTCTGATTTGAGCCTCATGTTTTTTGTGTTTTGACGTCAGCTGTGATGTTTTTTCTTTTCTTTCTTTTTTCTTTTTTGTTTTTTACAGATAGAGTGCTTTAGAATAATTGTATAAAACGTTTAGTTATTGATTTAATTTTTATTAATTTGTGTTAGTGTGTGTGTGTGTGTGTGTGTGTGTGTGTGTGTGTGTGTGTGTGTGTGTGTGTGTGTATATATATATATATATATATATATGTGTGTGTGTGTCTGTGTATACACATATATAGGTATGTATGTATGTATATAAATTATAGATTTTGAGAGAGGTTGATGATATCAGCATTTTAAAAATTGCCTGTTTCTACTTTGTGAATAACAGCTGACATTACTTTTTTGTTTTTGTACAGCTGATATATTTATTTTCCATTGACTCTAATAGCATAAGACTCAACTCAAAACAAACAAAAAATTATATTAATGTTCCTGTTGAAACTGTGTGCTAGATCTCTTTACTGTGGATAAATTGTACTGTTTTCAAATTGTACTTTTAGGCCTTTCTTTGACAGTAAGATAAACTCGCCATATGCAAATAAGACTTGCATATGTGTAGATATATATATTTTTTTATTATTGTGCTAAAAATATTTTTGTTTTTAGAAGCCCTTTATTTTTAGTTCTGGTATTTCCTATGCTTTTATTAAAAGGCAACATTTAAATGAAGAAAATATATATGATGATAATCTGATAATTAATTGTAAATGTTTGTGAGAGGATTCATGCTATATTATTTAAATATGAATACTAAATTTAAATATGACATTGTTTACAATGCTTCTCCTATAGTTTTGAATGAGGATTTTTTTTGAAGAATATTTCCCACCTGGGTTCTTGTGCCTGGTGATTTTTCTTCACTCCGTATTCTTCTATAGAAATACAGATATTTGTTGATCTCTCAGGTTAAAACAATATGCTCCACTTTACAACACAGTGTCTATGGCTCAGACATTTCCGTTTAAACATCTTAAAGTGTAAATTTAGAAAACTTCAGCTGATCATGTTCATTGCATAAATGAACAAGGATAAATGAATGTTGGCTCTAGCCTTAAGGAAGGCATTTGATCCTGTTACAAAACCTTATAAAGCCATTAGCTCATTATAAATCTGCATCTATCATTGACATTCCTGGGGTCGACCACCCTGTAAGACACACATCTATACTGTACAAACACAGTGAAGCACATGAGCCATCTCCGTCTGTCCTTGTTCCTCTTTTGCTCACTAGTAACCCCGAGAAGCGCACCTCCCCTCCTTTGTCAAAGGAACCTTCTCCTTGGCCATTCTGTGCCCATCAGACAGGGTGTCCGCCTGTTTAAGACACCCAGGGAACATGAAACAGAGCTGGGCCGAGATGTCAGCTGGTTGCCCCATCTGCCAGTCAGTAGGATGGTAAAGCTTTTGTCCTAGGGGGTAACCTTAGGAGTGCTCTGTGTGCTGTTCCAGTGTGTGTGTGTGTGTGTGTGTGCCTGTGTGTGTGTGTGGACAGGAGACTCTGCATCACAGTTTTGAGAAAAGCGAGCCACACACGTCATGCTGACATTTTTCTTTTAATTTACGGGTGACTTAACATTTTGACCAAAAATAACCAAAATGTAAATTTTGATTCACCGTTATCAGACCAGGGTAAATTAACTACCGCATTGGTCACAGAAATTCTGAAAAGCATTAATTTCAAGGGAATAACTTGTAAGTCTCCTAGAATTGTCCTCGGTTGGATTGAAGGTAATCGTTCTCATTTTACATCTGCTCACTTCTCATAGCGTTCAGTTAGTGAAGGACTTGTTTGAATTTTAAATTGCCTGAATCTTGGTTTTAACCTTTTCTCATTTTCCTGCTAGATTTCATAACCTTGACAGTGCAAACAGTTTGACTCCCTTATAAATGAACCAAAGCAGTGACTGGAAACTGGCTGTCTGGATGAATAGAAGCACAATTTCACTGATGCATTCTATCTTTCGGTAGATAGGCCGCGCCCTTGAGCTGCTTTAGGAGGTAGGCGCTGCCTGTTGTCAGTCTCTAAGAAGGTGCTGAAAGGGGGCCTCTGTGCATGCACGAATGCACGAACATAATCCAGTGGACCGGTCTATGTGAACTCAAGAATTCCTCAAAAGAAAATGCATTTAGACATTCTTAACGTTGTTATTTATCACTAAATTACCATTTTCTAGTTGTTCCTGTCAATGCTGTGAACACAAGTTAAAATGTGTGCCTGTGTTTGAATTTGAATGTGAGCATCTCAAGGTATGTGTGCATGTGCTTTGCACCTTAGTTGTTTCATGATCAGGTAAAACGGGATTTACAATAAAGTTATTCATTCCTGGTTTTATATCGGGAGGTAAAAAGGATACAGTTTTACAGTTCATTTTCATGTAGAATGTTTGACTTAAGTGGTTTGCGCATTTCCAGTTTTAACATCAGCCAATCCCACCACATGATGTGTATAGTGGTAGGCCTGAAGGGCTGATGTATGCATAGCTTTGCACCAGCAAGTTCTCCCTGAGAACTTCTATGATCTTGGGTTACCCAATCATCAGTCGAGGCCAACTGCAGCGTACTGTACTGTCGCCCATCTTTTAAAGTGCAGTTGTGAAGGACTGGCTAAGATGGCCTAAGGGACACCTTCCTTGGTCTGGCCTGTCTCAAGTTTGATGTGAGAAGGTGCCTGGTTATGACTACACACAGAAGAGAAGTCGATGCATTGATGTAGGCTTTTTTAATATTTGCTGAAAACCGTCTGATCGTAGGCATGTTCTTATTAGTATTATTAAATAGCATTTTGCAGTTCAGTTATTGGTTTTAGCATTTTGCTGCTAAAATTCTCATCAGTTTGAGACTTGATCTACATTACTAAGGCACTGAAAATATAGACAGACACATTTGTTGGTACTTGGACCACAATGGTCATTGACATGACTTGAAATTTACAAAAGTAATGATAATAATAATTTACTAAAACTTGTATGAAAATCAAGCATTGCATTTCAACTGTGTTATGTGAATCATTAAAAAAAAAAACAACTAACAAAACTGGTCTGCCCAAATATGATGGGATCTTAATTTTTTTGTTGAGCAACCTTTCAAGACAATCTTCGTAACTCTCAGTGAGACTTCTGCACCTGTAGACAAGTATAAACCCACTCGTCCTGAGTAAACTTCTCCAGATGTCTCAGGTTTGAAAGTTTTATGTCCCAGACAGCATGTTTCAGCTTTTTCCACAGTTGTTCAGTAGGATTTAGATTAGTGCTGATAGAATAGTCCAGAGTTTGTTCTGGCTCATTCTTGGATGCTTGTAGCTGTGTGTTGTGGATCATTATCCCTTCGGAGGACCCATTACCTACGACTGAGACCAACCTTTCTGACCCCGGGCAGGACATTTCACTCCAGAATGCCTCAATAGTCTTGAGATTTTATTGCAAATGCGCAGATTCAAGACACCTTGTGCCAGATGTAGTAAAGCAGCCCCGGAACATACCTGAGCCTCCTCCATGTTTCACAATAGCTACAAACATCTTTTCTTTAAAAGCTTCGTTTTTACATCTGTGAACATAGAGCTGCTGTGACTTGGTACAGAGCTCCAGTTTTGTCTCGTTCTCTCAGAAGCTCTGTGGTTATAGCTTGTCAACATTTGCATGTTGATCAACCTGCATTTTGACAAATTCCAGCCTAGCTTTTTTTTATGATTTTCTGTCAACAGTAGAGTCCTCCTCGGTTGTCCACTTTGGCTCAAACAGTGACAGATTGTGCAATCTGATATTGATGGACCTTGAGCTTGAATCTCTTTGGAAGTTGTTCTAGGCTTTTTTGTTAACATTCGTATTATCCATCTCTTCAGTTAGTCATCAATTTTCTTTTTGTGTCCACATCCAGGGAGGATTGGACACAGGAGGAAACTCCTAATGAAATTTCCAACTGTAGTCACAGAAACGTCAAGCTGCTTGGAGATGGTCTCCTAGCCTTGACCTTTAACGTGGTTGTCTGTAATTTTCTGTCTCATCTTCTTAGACAACTCTCTCCTTTGCTTTCGGTGGTCCATGTCCAGTGTGGTGCACATCATGATACCAGACAGCAGATAACAGATTGACTGTAAGATCGAAAACACCTGTTATCTTAATTACAGGACACACTTTAGCTGTCGTGTCACTAAATACAAAATACTTACTATTTTTCCCAGAGGTATCAGTTATTTTGTCAAGGCTGTTTTTTTTTTTTTTTCAATGATTCTATTAAACATCAGTTCAAAAGCAATGTCTGATTTTCACTTGTCAATTTTCAGTAAATTATTATTTATTATTACTTATTCACAATTTCAAGGTATTTCAGTGGGTTTTTCTTTCTGTAGTGGAAGAGTACAAAAAATGTGTCTAAGCAAAGGCAACATATTTTATAAAATAAAAAAAGAAATTTTAATTAGATTTTTTTTTTAAATTTTATGAATATTAAGGTATTATTAGTAGTCTACCCATTCATTATCTCTAACTGCTTATTCATGTTTAGCCAAGGCAAGTGACCATATACGGTAACTTTAGTAAAACTAATTTCTTTGGTTATTACAAAAAAAGTTATAAAGTCAATGGAGGTCCTTTTATATTCTCTAATAACCCTCTAGTGTTGAAAGTATGAAATTTCAAGTCTGTTTTTTTTTTTTGACTGTCCAATAAAGAGTTAAGGTCATTCGTTTTCACAACTGTTCTGTTAAAGGGAATAAAGAAACAAAATCTTACATTTAACTCAAACAGAATGAGGCTTACCTGAAAAATGAAGAGCTTATATTTCAGACAATATTGGCAGAGGGAGCAGAGAAAGAGGGCAGAGAAAAAAAATTGAATTAAAAAAAAAAAAAAAATTAAAGTACATTCACTTTCCCTGCAAAGCTGCTCTGAATTTGTTATACTACACAAAATGGAAATTCATTTACTGTATTGCAAAATAGTTTTGCCAATTTTCCCGTGTGCTTGAAGTGAGGTATTGTGCTGTTTTAATGAGCTGTTTAGGCTGATGGTCAGTTGCAGTTGGGTTTTAACAACCAGCTCAATAAATAATTGTTATTGCCTCTTAAAGGCCAGATGTAGTCAATTCATGCAAATTTAGAGCAAAGGGAGTGTGTGTGTGTGTGTGTGTGTGTGTGTGTGTGTGTGTGTGTGTGTGTGTGTGTGTGTGTGTGTGTGTGTG
>JAOWBL010000011.1:5682876-5709058 GCA_028564865.1 Zenarchopterus dispar | reverse complement strand
GTGTGTGTGTGTGTGTGTGTGTGTGTGTGTGTGTGTGTGTGTGTGTGTGAGAGAGAGAGAGAGAGAGAGAGACAGATTACTGTGTGTCTTGGAGAATTTGTATTTTATATGTTCTCTTTTCATGTAAACTACATTCACACTCCAGAAGGACAAAGGGGAAGAAGTTGATGATTACCAAGAAAAAAAAGGTGTATATGTGTGTGCAGATGCGCTTATATTAAAAAGAAAAAAAAAAGTCCCCTCAGTCATATGTGACAGTTTTTTAGCCATCTCTCTTGGGGAGGCTTTCACTCCCAATTAAGACGCAACCCTTGTCATGTGACAGCAATGGCTCCACCACACCACCTTTGGAATATGATTACAGTTAACTTAACAAGTCTCGATATGTGAGCCCTATCTTTGATGTAATTGATTTGAGTGGTTTGAACACCTTTCTTGCAGAGATTTAGATTTTTTGGGGAGAATCTGTCAAGAGAGTCCTCAGAGGGATGCAAGCCATTTCTGTCACACTTTCAACAACAACAACAGAAGTATTATCTTTCATTAGGTTTTTTTTTTCTTTTTTCTTTTTTTTTACATTTCACTTAATAATCTGTATTATTCAGTCTTACATGTCCATCAACAAGAAAAGTCCTCCCTTTGTTGCTTTGTGTAGGCTACAGTGTATTCCCTTAGAAAACTTGTAGGAGCTGAGTTGCATAGTCACCAGGATGTGCATGTGTATCTACAGTGCACTTGGGTCTCTTTGCAAGGGTTTTTCAGAAGCAGAGTGCTGTAATCCATCTGCCCATTCATGCTTGGTGTACAGTGATCACAAATGTCAACAGCAGAAAAGAAATCAAAGAGCCACTCTTAGATAAACCTGTTAGGAAGGTGGTCATTTTACAAGCAAATCATGCATATCAGTATGTTTAATGTCTCTGCGTTGCACCTTTCGTGGGATGTGTTTTAGTATGAATGTGGACTTTTTTCTTCTTAGAGTACAGTGCATCTATTGTTTGGTCTTGGCTTTGATAATTTTACTGCCTCTGCAAAATGTTAAGCTTGGATGTTGCATCTGTTTTTACAAACAAGTGAGGATCGTCTAAGCTTTGGCAAAATGAACACATCAATGCCGTACACGCAACAGAGGAAGTATTCAAGCTGGATAAAGTGAGAAATCTACATCAGTTACATAATAATTTATAAAGTCAAATTTTTACATTTCACTGTTTCATAAAGATAATTTGTTCACATAACTTGTAAGGATCAACTCCTAAAACTGGTATTGTTTTATGTGGTTCATCAGAAGAACTCTTGATGCTCCTTTTGTCAGAAAAACATTCTCTCCAATTCAGCTGTGTTGGTAAAACCTTTAAAACTGTTAAAATTTCAGTTAAGTGCATAGGTGTCTTTTCATTTGTACTTGTAATCATATATGATATTTGCCTGTGTGTATGTTTATGGGGGTTGAGCTTATGTTGAGTGACATGTGCATGCATCTTGAGCCACCTGGATTTATTTGGGCCAAACAAGAGGGGCATATATCTTATCTAAGCCCCCTTCCTCCTGTCCGCAGTGGGGCCTTAAAGCCATGAACAGAAGGTGCCTCCTCACAACTCACACCTGAGCTCCTCCCAGCCCGGGACCAAACTCTCTTTCCGTCTCTTACTCCATGTATATAACCTCTTTTCTCTCTTTCATTCGCTATCCACTCTACTTCTCTCCCAGGCCGTGGCCTGGCCTACTTTTACCTCTCCCACTTAGGACCCTTTGATGTTAACTACATTGGCCCTTTCTAAAGATCATGTGCACGTTTGAAAATATCCCATTTGTACAATTCACATTCTGTTTATGAATATACATTTCAAAAACGTGCTATGAAGTTAATGGTCTACAAGGGGAAGAATCCTCTCATGTATTTGCTAGGTTTATCACAGTAAAAGATTATAGGATTTCCAGCTAAAATCCCTCTTCCATTTACTTGATGCGCTTTCTGTTTTAGATCCTGAAAGTTTGTATCCCATTTTTGTTTACCTTTTTTATTTTTATTTTTTGCCAACAAATGTCTCTCGACTTGGTTCTTAGAAAAGGCTTTATTTAGTGCGTAAAAGCTCATTTGCTTGTCTGTTTACATCTTTTTTTTATTATCTTGAAGTGACATGGTCTGAAGGTGGATTGTACATCTCAGAAGTCAAAAGCTCAAGCACTCATGAGACATCGGCTTGTGTATGTCTTTTTCTTTTTCTTTTTTTTTAAAGTTTAAATCAACTTACACTCAACAGATTACAATTACAGATCTTATAAACAAAATATATGTTGATGCTTATAACTACAGACAACTATTATTGTCCATAACACTTGTTTTGATGTAAAGACTTATGATATGACAGCTTTTTAGAACTTTTTACTTTCTGTTTTGATCTTTTGACCAAATTAGACTACGGTAATAGATTTTTTTCTCTGTATGGTAAAAGACTAGTTGCAACATAGACATGCATATTCCTTTAAAGATGATCACCAGCTTTTTACTTTCAAGGCTTCCAGATAATTGCAGTGCATATTATTGTTCACATATCTTGAAAACAATGTTGGATCTGATTCTAAAGGGATTAAATCAAGGCCAGTTGTACACTAATTCTTGTATCCTAAGGATGTTCCTTTTCAGGAAATGGTACACTGTTGAGTATTAAAGGGAAAATGCGGGAATGTACTATATATCATTAGGAGACCTGCAGTAATGGGACATGAGGGATGTCTGATTTATTGTTATCAATTGAAAATTGCTCCCTCAACTGCAGTCTTGTGCGAGTTGAGCTGTTGGTCTTCTCGCTCTCTTATATTCATAGAGACTGAAGTAAGTATCCAAAAGTTAAAACTGATTTGCTGCTAATTTTGAAAGATTTTTTTTTTTAAATTTTTTATTTTAACGTTGTCTTACGAAAGTGTATATCCTCTTTGTTATTTTTCCTGTTTTGTTGGCGTACAACCTGTAATTAAAATAGTTTTTTTCTTTTTTTTTTTTTTAAACAGAATGGGGTTTGTTTGATTTGATCAACACAAAGAGCCTTCCACAGAGAAAATCAGATTTGACAAATAAATAATTGAATAAAAAGATATGCATCTTGTTTAGTCATCTTTTTGTTAGAGTTTTGGGTAAAAGATTCTTGGAGTATGGCTCATTAAGCTTTGAAGATCTAGCCACTATCATTGTTGCCTGTTCCTCAAGGTAAACTGCTCCACAGCCTTCAAGCTAGATTGGTTCTGCTGGTTGACAGACAGCAATCGTTAATCTTCAATGTGGATTAAGTACTGGGCCTTGATGAAACATTTAAATGTTTACAATTAAATCATTTGGATGTTGCTTTAGAAATGCAGTTGTGCTCATTGTGAAAATAAAAGATGTCCCTCCGTCCCAGCCTCCATTCGCAGGACAATGGGTTTTATTTATGGATTTGGCTGCATTGAGTTCTTCAGTTCTGGTCACCTTTTCAGACCCTACTCATGAAAACCATCATGCTGTCACCTTCGTCCTTCACTGTTGGAATGATGCTTTAAAATTTATTTAAAAAAAAAAAAAAAGGTGTTGGGTTTACACCACATGCTGCTTTTCATTGACAGCTGATCATTTCAGTTTTAGTTTATCTATTCAGTTTGCTCGAAATATTCTATGGAGAGACACTCTAGGCTCTTTTGTGAAGCTTCTCAACTCCCTCTGTTTGTGACCTTTGTGATTGATGTGTTCCATTTCTTGTATGTGAGTTTTAATAATCTACCCTTTCTCACCTTTTTTTTCTGTCGGGGTTGGGGATGTCGTACATTGACTTATTCTTAATATATCTTTTTTAAATTACACAATCTCTCTCCCTGTCACTCTTCACAGCCGTCTTGCTTTGATATCTCCTTAGTCTTTATTCACTTTGCCAATTTGGTATACTCTCTAAAAATTTAAGTTACAATTTGTTGTCATCATTCAGCTACTGCCTACCTTCCACATTACAACTTGTTTTTTTTTTTTGTGATGACGTCACAGGCCAACACAGAAGAATCTTAGAACCTTACACATTTTCTCTGTTGTCAAACATAAGGTGCAGTGCCATTGCTGTGTGTTTGTGGAGACTGTCTTTTCCCTATCAGACTAATAGCGCGAAGATTATTCTTTAAGATGTCTGAGACTGTAATTAGAGGATTGCTTTGACTCAAACAAACCCAGGGCAATGAGAGGGTGTGTGGGGAGTGAAAGGAGCAACAACATGAGAGAAGCTAAAGAAGAAAAGAGCCGCCCATTTTATAGTCCTGATGGAGGTTATATTTTCTGTGACAATTGGACCAGATTAATCAAAATGTGTTAATAATCCCTTCAAAGAGCCCAGCGGCACATCAGTGAAGAACCTCATTGAACGCCAATCCCCCATCAGACCTGGGTTCTGGCTACCCCTACCGCACTGACCATCCGTTGTTCATTCTTTTCTCCATCCTGCTCTATAGTTATCATCTTTTTAACCAATATTTTCATTCAGTGTACCTTGACAAAGCTGCATCAAAGTAACGTGTTGAACACGGCTTTATTTTTAATCACATATGTCTGTTATGTGGTTTTAGTTGTTGCAGTAGAGTCCAGGCCCAGAAGAGGGCATTGGTCTTATTTTTAGAGTACGTTTCCCCGCTGCTTGAGTCTGCCCCCGTCTGGGACGTTTCCAGATCAGATTGTATAGGTACCAATAAGTTCTACCTTTTGTTTGAGGATTAACTAAAAAGGTCAAAGTTCACAAAGCTGGCCAGATGGGGTCTGTAGCTCTAAATATCCATTTCTTCCATTCCTAAAAGACGTTTGAGCATCAGAATCAATGGACTCAATCGATGGGCATGATGGTGGAAGTAACGCTGGCAAAAAAGTTTGATTGCATGCATATTGATTTGAGTGAGGCAAAGAAGCTGTAAGGTTATTGATTTAACTCCCTTTTTTTTATCTATGTATAAACATAAGCACAATAGACGAGTTTTGCTGGTTAATTAAAATGACTAAATTAATAACCTTGAAGAACCAAGTATTAGCTCACTGCCATTGTTTGATCATAGAATCTGAGTCTGCTGAGAACGTCATATTGAAAACACTGTTTCACTTGGAAGTGCACAACAAATAAAAATATATTCTACAATAATTAATCTCAGGAAAGGAAATACCGGTTAGTATCATACTGATGCAGAAGTCATAGAGGTTTACAGTTTTCACTGACATAACACCTTTAAGAACAAATTCTTGGCTCCATTTATCTTCTAAGCCCTTCTGAGATTAGAAAGTAACAATTGGACTGTTCTGCTCAGTATCTGGAGGCTTTGCCGTGCAACTAACTGCTAAAATGACCACAATCTTAAGTTTGCCTTTAGTTAGCTCTTCCCTTACTAATAAAATTGGGCATCATATATGCAGAAAGTAAAACATTTTTGCACTTTAGCCTGAAATGCATTTTTGAACTCTACATGCTTGATACATCCATTTAATATTTATTAAGTAGAATACCAATGTGTTTCCCAACTCTGTGGATTAAGCAAGGACAAAATTCCCTGCAATCTTCTTCGCTACTATATCACCAATCTCATTAATTTTTTTGTAGTATCTACATAATTGTTATATTTTAAATGCACCTGATGGAACATCCTTTTTACATTTATATTAATTTCCCTTTCAGTTAACTTTTTCCTGGGTTAGAGGAACTCTAATATGTGTGTGTGATTTAGTAGTCTAGTCCAAGGCTGTGTGTCAGGATGGGTTTGAGGCATTAAAAAATGCATGCGGTCCAGGTGAGGTGCCTGCGCCCCAGTTTCACCTGGGAGCAATTGGTGTGGAGTCTCGGGAGATGCTGTGTCCGTCTCAGGCCAGGAGATGCGACGGCACTTATTAATGGAGTCTCAGCATCAAAGGCTGTAGAGTATTGATGGCCGACATGGCATACATCCTGATATTTTGTGTGTGTTAAACCTTTGTTTTCCCAAGAAATTGACATTGTAAGATTTTGTTGTAATATTTCACATACTTGTGCCCAGCAATATGCACCTGTATTTCATATGTGTGCTTAACACCTTTGTGTCAGTGCAAGGTGTGAATACAGGATATGTACCATATGTACTTAGTTTGCATCTGTCTGCACAGGAGTCTTCACAATAGGGCCCCTCGCTAGGTGGTGTTGCTCCCTGGGAAGGCCAGTGTAGCTGCAAGCACAAGAGGACTCATTGACTTTATAATGATTAGTGGTCAGGCCCCCAGCCCAAGCCAGTACCAGGGGTTTGGCCTAGCCACTGCTGCTAGCCCCTGGCCACAGTCGCGCACCACTATCGACTCACCCCTAGCCCCCTCTTTCTTTGGCCTGCCGGCGATGTGTCAAAACCCATTAGCCCAGAGTTCCGCAGCTTTAGAGCAAGGATCATTTTAGCTTAATCTTTCTTCCTTTCCTCTTGCCTCTCCTCAACAGTCTCCTCTCATTTTTTTTTCCTTCTCTGTCTCCTCATCCTCCTCCGCCCTGCTAAAACGAAGAGAGAAACACAGAGAAAAAGGAGTAACCTTTGACAAGTGTTGTTCCAGTTGTGTTATGTATGGCTCTGTATTGATCTGCATTGGCTTTAGGAACTATAGAGAAAAGAGTCAGCAGGCTTCCGCTGCTTTCAAGTCCCACACATTTTTTTTCTGGGGAAAGCCAAGGAAGTTTCAGATGCATGCTGACCTTCTTAGGTCTCATAAGCTATGGAGATTTGTTTAGAGAATGGGGTGGGGTGTTGGAACATGTATACATGAGAAAATTAAGTTCAAGAGTGTGTGACCCAATATGTAATCTTCTATCATGATAATTTCCGTTGCTTGTGTGCTTTAATGTGTGTGTCTGTGTTGGCTGGAGAAGTGTGTTTTTTTTCTTTTTTTTTTTTTTTCCTTTTTCTCAATGTATTTTGTATTATGAGTAGTCCGATTTTTCTGCTCTTATTGTTTAGTTTGACCTCTTGACACGCTCGGTTGTGTCTTTTAAGTTATTGACCGACAGCCAGTTTATCCAGATAACTATTTTAGAAAGTGAAACTTCTTTATTTATAAAAAGCCAAGCAATGATTTGAATTAGAATAGACCCACAAGCACACACACTCTGGCACGCATACACCTCAGCAAGACAGCATCCCTCCAACCCAGCACTTATTTTTCTGATAAGCTCCATCTCCCGAGAGAAAAGTGCCTGTCAACGACTTTGTCCAAACAAAAAAATCTCTGCAAAGGGGAAAAAAAACAAAACAATAAACAACAAACAGATACTTCTCCATCACTGTTCATCAATCCATCCAGTTGTGACTTCATTATTTATTTAAGGAACTTTGGGGCACATTATTTGAATAATGTGGAGTATGACGAAGGGGGAGCTGTGTGAAAACAAGATGACAGCCACACCAAAACCACCCGAGGGCACATGCCAACACATCGCATCAGTGTCATTTTTTTTTTCTTGCTTTACCCCTGTGGGCTCGATACTCTGCAGGTAGCCTCAAACACACACTTACAGAGGCACATTAATGCTTACTATATCATATTCCGCAACACACCCAAATATCCTAAATTGTTTTCATGCACAAACACAGACAAAAAAAAGAAAAACTGTCAGTAGTTTCCTGATAGACAAATATAGAATGTTGACTCCACAGCTCTAACACACACACACACACACACACATGCATACACACACATACGTATGCACCACGCCCTCAGGCTCTGGAGACAGCAGCAGTGGCATCAGTGATCTGATAGATGGATCCTGTCTTCTTGTGATCTCCACTTGTCAGACAAGCGTCACACAAAGCCTAAACACAAATCAAAAAAACGGATATGGAGCACATGTCAGTGTGATAGGACCTTGCAGTTGCCTCCACATCCATCAGTGGCCAAGATGCTCATCCATCGGCTTGGAAAGAGGGTCTTAATGTGTGCCCGTCAGAGTGTTTGTAGACTAATGGGCTGAATAGTTGTTTGGATCACGCAGTTATCTTAACTTTTTTTGTCTTGTGAATGAATGTTAATTTTTCAGTGGATGATCCAGACATAGTAGAACCCTAACGGATCCACTTTACAACAGATTTATAAGATTCCACCCTCCACCATTGTCGTCACGGTAAGTTTTGCCTCTTATGGTGGTTTTGACACCTTTATTTCACTCAACACTTAAGTGTCACAGGTGAGCCTATAAGGCTTAGCCCAACCACTTACCAGATAGGAAAGGCCCGAACCAGACCACAACACAACAGTGAAGCAGAACCCACCTTTTGTTTATTACTCTCAAAGGTGGATCATGGACCAGGCCTGGTAAAGGATTGTGACAGAGGTGATGTCTAAATTAATCATTCATGCTCTTTCACATGGGCTACAGTAACGGCCCTGAAATATTAATGACAGCTGCAGAATAAATTTTATTTTCTTTTCTCTCTGATTATAATCCACAGACACACACACACACGTGCACACATGTTTATTTATGCCCTGGAGATGAGGTATGGGATCACTATCAGGAGTTTGTTTGCGTAGACAAACACACACAGTCTCCTCTCCCTCTTGCCACTTGAACTCCTGTACAACCTCATTGTTTTGGAATATGTACATATTTTTCTCATGTGGTGGGAGAGTGGGCTATACATTATACATTATATGCTTGGACCATCTAGGTGTGATATACCGTATGACTACTGCACAGCTGGGAACCAGGTTTTTCTGTTTGTTATTTTAATTAGATGAGGGACTTTTTTCCATATTGTTTTTTGGGAAAGAGAGCAGCCTGAGTGGAGAAAAGAAGGTGCAGAATGTTTTATAGTGATCCCACATCTGGGTGGAATCTGACTTGCAAACTGAGACGCGCCGTGTTCAGGTCATGCCAGTCTTGGATCTAGCTACTCACTTATTGGGGACTATTTTAAAATACTGTGAGTGTGACAGTGCGAAAGCTTGTTGTAGCAAATGCTTTCAGAAATTTAAACCACCTTGTCGATTTGTAAACCCGACCGGATATTCCTTTTGTGGCACAGTACTAGAATAAAGTATGCTGGAAGTTTTTCTTTTCTTTTCTTTTCTTTTCTTTTCTTTTCTTTTCTTTAAATTCTCTAGCAAAAGTTGGCAATCAGATGACCCATTCTGCAGCTGCTGCCACTTGACAACTTTCCAGCAGTCTTGATGGTTGTTTGTCATGAAATGTCTTCGGATTTTGTTTTCGAATCCCACTTATCATTTGTGTGTGAGCTTGACTCGCAGTAGTGCAAACTGAGCTTGCTGTACAGATAACCATCAGCTGTTTGCCTCAACATGTCACTCTAGATCGTTCTTCGCTGTCAACTGCTTCTATCCTTACTTCCCTCTGTTTGTGGCTCATTTTCTTCCATAATGAGTGATACAGAACAAACAAACAGGTTATTTCTCATAAAAGGTTACACACCAAGTTTCTAACTTTTTCTGGCAGATTGTTGCAGCACAAGATTTATTGCACACAGCCATAATATTAGTTTTGTTCTTATATTTCTATCTGTAAACTAAAGGTGTTTATTAGGTAAGGTTGATGAGCAGGTGAGGTTTGAATTTACTGGTTTATGGCATCAAATTTCTCTTACTCACTTAGTTTCTATAGATATTTTGTAAAAAGTCTCCTACTTCCATTTTCCTACTGTTACCTTCTCCAGACGATAACACATCATTCATTCACCACCTCCACTCAGAAGAGGGCCCATTCTGTAGAAGACAGAGTAACTTTATTTGTAACTTTCTAACTCACTAAAATAAATGCATTTTTATAGCATAATTGTCAAGATATATCACAAAAAAACAACTAAGTAACAAAATTAAGCCTATTTTGAGAACAGTTAGCATGAATTAGTATACTTTTGCATCAGATGCACTAAGCAACTCTTTTTCTTTTTATTTATTTATTTGCCATTGTTAGTTCTAAACTGCTTATAGTTGCTATTCACTTTTTATGCCGCCAAAGGCTGTATATGATAAAACAGATATCTACATGCGGAGGAGGAAAGACTTTATAAGAGCAATCTGCAAAAATTATTATTATTTTTGATAGCAGATTTTTCAGCTGTTTACACAGTAGCGCACGTGTCCAGTGAGTACAAAAGGATGGATGTGTTATAGGTGATTAACGTGGTGTAATGTGGGCAGAGATCTCTTCTGACACTTGAGGTTGGGATGCAGCTCTGTTTTGATTTGAAAACTGCATTTGGAAATGAACCAGCACAGATGTAGCCTTAGTTAACTTTGCTGGTTTTGCACATCACCCCCTCCACATCTCCTTCTCTTCTTTGTGACAGCCGCCTGACAGGCAGCCTGCTTTCTCGACATCTCTTACTTTCAGAGATTACAGCTAGTTAGTTGCTATTTGAAAAACTAGCAAGCTATGAGGTTCCCAATTCCTCTCATAAACCCACAAAATATCAATACATTGACGTAACTGAAGTAATGTTCAAATAGTGATAAAAACAAAGTATTTGTGATGCTTTTTTTTTTTATTTTTTTTTAAGTCTTTACCCTTGTCGCCATTAAGATGCCGCCCTGGGCAGCTGCCCATGTCACCCATACTTAAATCTGCCCCTGAGGCTTAATGAATTAAAGCAGACAGGTAGGAGTAAAGTTTCCTTTTGCGCCTCTGACTGGTGAGCTTGTTCATGTGCCCCGTCCCTGCGGAGAAGAGCAGCTTCTTCGTCGTCAGCAGGTACTGGTCTGTTGCTATTCCTTTCACTGTATTCACTGATGGTACAGCGTGTGGCTTCATTTGATTTGTGGTGCTGTGAACAAACTTTCCACACTCATCAAAGCCTCCCCTCTCCTGATAATGAGAACAGTTAGTGGTCACTGCAGAGTCTCTCTGTTTCACAGGTGGATCACAATGTTTCAGCACGGCAACCAGCTGTGGACAAACTAAGGCTTACTTTGGTCCTTTGTCTGGTAATACTTTTAGGGATCCAGAAGCAATACAAAATGAGCCCCCTCATTTTTTTGCCAATAGTCTTTTAACCCCTCTATGCATTAAGGATAACTACTAATGTCCACCTCGCATTCACAGAAACCAATCAAGAACAGAGCAGATTCACAAACAACCGTGTCAGTTATGTCACATTTGGACTTCTTCAAAGATGCCTGCAACCTTATGGCGAAAATGGGAAAAACAACATAATTTTCCAACCGAACAACTTGAATTTCAGGTTTGATTGTGAAACTACATTTCATCCAACATCAAAAGCAACCGAAAAACACTCGCATTATTCAGTGCTTCACTTCCCCTTTAAGATGGGCTGTGTTTTACAATCTGTTTTTCCTGTCTGTTTTGGTTGTGTTTCGCCTTGAGTGGCTCCGCCATGGTGTGCTTGCCACTGCTACATGACAGCGGCCACAACGTCACGCTCTGTTTGAGGTAGAAAATATCCGTCAAGAGACTTTTTCTTTCTTCCCTTTTTTCCCCCTGTGCAAACAGGCATGCACAGATTTCGCACGTCTGATGGAATGTATTTGAGCTTTCTGTATATGAATATTTGAGCGCTGATGTGTGTATTTGTATATTTGTGTGTGTGTGATACTAATGATGCCTTCCTCCTCTACTCTTTGGCTGTCACCACAGGCCTGGTGACTGTCAAACACAGCACCGCCACCCCCGTTTCCAAATCTTGCTGAGATAGGTCATTTTTCAGTGTCAGGACAGACGATTCACATTGGCACCAGATAGATCCCAGACACATTGCACTCATTACTCTCTGTTTGCATATGTCTGCTTCATACAGATATACAAGTTGACATGTACAGAAAACTTGAGCTGAAATCCTCTCTCTCCATTAAACCGATTCAGCTGCATTGCTGTGCACCTCAGGTAAAAGACAAATGTGAGTGACCTGTCTGGCTGCAAACACAAATGGAGATCTGCGAGGCATGATTGTTACTAAGAAGAGTTATACATTTATCTGTGGCAGTTTTTTTCTCTTGTTTAAAATATTTATTTATTTACTTCATCTTGGATGTCTTTCAGACCTTTTTAGCTCCTCCTCATATCTCACTCTTTGGATATTTATATCTCTGGTTGCTTTTGCCTTCCCACTATTATCCTTTGTTTACCCCTCCTCCGACCCATTTGACAGTGTGGTTGACTGTGTGGGTAGACATTTGGCAATGTGGGGTAAATGGAGGTCAAGGCCTGTGCCCTAGGAGTGTGGTATTTTAATCTGGGCTATTTGTAATGACAGGCCTCCTACGAAGGGAAAGGAGTGGCAGGTTGAGAGCATCCAACAGTTTCTAATCGCTGTCAGGAAAAGTAGCTCAAGAATGTGTCAGCTATACCCCTCTCCACTTAAAGTCCCTGCTTATGAGGGAGGTGTGGATCATGAGACGACAGAGGAAGGGGTAATCAAATAAAGTCTTTTAATTAGAGCAAAAAGGGCTGCACAGTCAGGACATCCAGAACAGAAACAAAAACCAATGAGTACATGGAAAAAACTGCAAAAGTGAGCACTGAAATGTGATGGGATGGGAAACAGACTTGCTGGCAGAAAAAAAGTGAAAAACAAGACAATATACGCTCTCAGGGGCTGATGAGATACAGGTATCAACAAATAGGAGATATGGGAAGAAGGGAAGTCAAAGCAGAATTTAACAATCCAAGAAAGAAACTCACAAAGTAAAATGGGAAGTAAAGCAAAGAAATGAACACCTAAAAGGAGGAGGTAGTAAAAACTTAAACAGAAGAATAATACAACATCTCATCTCTCAAAGCTGTTTTTTTAAAAAGTTTTTTTAAAGGTGAGTGAAGGATGTTTGTCACCAACCTTTTCAGGTTTTGTCTTCCCTTCTTTTTTTTATTTTAAGGAGCCACTTACTTTCAGAAATAATCCCTTCGTCCTGTAACCCCCTCTACCTTCCTGCTTCCTATCCATAGACTTCACCTACACTTTGTCATTGTTGTAGATAACTGTTGTTTTCACTGAGAACATCCCTTTGAAGTGCATGGCATGTGACAATCAGAAAACACTTTAGCAAAACATTTTTTTCTGCGAAAGTTAATTGAATAAAATGTGCTGAATAAGAGAGAAAAATTGACGTTTTTGCCATCACAGAGTTTTTTCTTTGTTTGTTAATTAAAATTATACACAAATAAAATTTGTGTATAAATTAGAGCAAATTGAGTCATTTTCCTAAAAAAGAAGATGGCTTAACATCTAAACTGTTTTTTTTTTTTTTCATTTTTATAGTTTTCTGAAATTGATAAATAAAAGGGACTCGTAGAAAAGCTTTAAGATTTCCAGAAAACCCTCAGAAGTCTAAGTTCCTCGTTGGTTTAATGATTTTTACTGAGCGTGATCTCTGCTGCAGAATGACTTGGTCCATTTAGGTCAGCTACCCATCTTACTGTACAGTTTCTTTGGGTGTTCTGTGGCAAATGTTACTTTTTATCTTTGACATCCCAATGTTTTACTCTTAACTGTTAAATCCATCAGATTACATTAGATGATGCAAAATTAGCTTTTTCAAATTAGAAAATGGTAATCATGCCGACCAAGCTGAGACTAAACCATCAGGTAGAAGTAAAAAAAAAAAAAAAAAAGAAAGACAGAGATGCATAACAAGGAGGCCAACAGAACTTTTCAGGTTCAGCTCACACTTGCTGCTCTGCCTCTCTCCTTTGGCACTGGACAAGGGTGGCAAAGCTTTGCCCAGGTGCCGTCTGTGCCATTGGCGCTAAAGAGAAGAGAAGCTGGCACACTTTGGGCATGGCTGCGACCGCTTCTTCCTCAAAGGCTTCCTTCGTCTCCCTTCTTTCCCCTCATGGTCCCTGCTGCTCCATAGCCCAGGGAGCTCATTAGGCCAGACTTCCTGTTCATTAATCCATTTTTCATGGCTTAAAAAATAGTCCCTGATCTTAAAAATCCTGGCTAATTTAAGCCTGGATGCTGGGGAAAAGGAGTGAAAATATCATGAAAAAAGCTGGCCAGTGCAGGCTTTTTATATTTCTGATGTCAAAACTAAATGTTTTTATGGAGTAGCAGTATGGCCAGAATAGGAAAAGAGGAGGAAAAAAAACAGAGCAAGAGGCAATATGAACATTACTTGAACATAGTTTTAGGCTTTAATAGATAGTACCCTATACCATTCTCTTTATGGCCTCTTTTCTGTCTGTCTTAAGGGAGAGCAATGTGTTAACTTGGCCTAATGAAAACAGTGGTAATAACATGCTCCCTCTCCATGTTCCTTTAATTATGTATCTTCAACTGGATACCAGAAGGCCCCTGTTGGGTTCTGCTCCCACTTGTTGTGGAAGTGAAGTTTCATTTGTAACTCGCCTCCTGGTGGGAAGGATCTGTGCAGATCCAGACATTTTGATTCTTGTTCCTTCCTTGAAAGTTTTTCACTTTTTTTCTCCATCTTCATGTAATTTATGTCCATCTTAGTTGCATAATAATCAAGAGAAATTTTTATTTAAGTGTTGTATCTATTGGACACACATGGCAAAGAATTTACTCGATGTCAACTAACATTGTGAAGTTTTGGGTTTCATTGGTGTGGCTGAGAGGAGTTGTTTTTCTTCAGTGTTTGCAGTGAGTTGTTGTACATCTTCAGTAAGCCTGTGGTGGAGAGTGTAGTTTTCTTTGCAGTCATCTGTTGGGCCAGCAGCATAGAGAGCCAGTAACTCAAAGGAAATGGACAAAAATGAAAAAGAAAGATATCTGTGCTGGGGACTGCTCTAGAGCCCTTGGAGGCTATAGTAGAAAGAACAATGTAACACAAGCTGCTAAGCATGACGGACATCCCCACACATCCTGTGCACAATATACTGATGTAACAACGAAGTGTCTTTAGTCAGAGGTGCCTTTAGCTCTGCTGCAATAAGGCCTGGTACCAAATGTCCTAGCAATAACCTTTTACAATGACTCTCTGTGCCAGAAGAAGAAACTTATTCAATATGTTCTGTTACCTTTTGTATAAATATTGCTGAAGTTAACGTCTTCATAAGTCGTCCAGTGCATTACTCTTTATCTCTCTCTGTGAGGACTCGGTTTCAAGTGTTGATGAGTACCTATCTACTCAGGCTGACGCAAATTTCACCAAAGGTCTCAGAGCAGTGGGGGAGGAATACTGACAGTGGGCATGAAAAAAGGGCTCCTTGCATGCCCATCCTGCGGATGTTGTGGAATTGTTAAGCAGTCTAAGCTGCCCTCTCGTTAGCCTCTGAGATGCTTGGTGACAGAGGTGAGGCAGCAAAAGTTGCCGTGGGTTGAAAGTGAGAGGGTCAGTGCCCCAAAGGGTGCCATGCCACGGCTGTGCCAGGCCGGGACCCTGTGCCACCGTCTCCAGTGCCTCCACTGTCAGCATGTCCTATGCCCCAAGCCGCTGCTGAGAGGGCACAGGGGAGGCTGTCACGCGTCGGCCTCAATTATAATCAGCGATTGGAACTTACAAAGACTGTCCACTGTCACAGCTCACACTACACTTGGAATACTTGGATTTTAGTCATGTCTTATATCTCATGTAAATGATGTGTTAAAAACAAAGAGTGTGATGCTTTTTCAGTATGTTTCTTATTCCGCTTTTTTTTTCTTTCTGCCTCTGTCAAATTGTACTTGTGCGCCAAAGCAACTCTATCCAAATGTGATGCATATCTAAAAGTGACTAAAGTATGCCCAAAGTGGCAAATTTACCTCACTTTACTTTTCAAAATTCTGTTCTATTAACTTTTTTTTCTCATATGAAACAGAGCAAAGGAGATGACTCCTTATCTGAAACTGTGCTTTTACACAACTTGGTTGAAGTTCTTCATGCTTAATAGTGTTCAAAACTCATCTTCTCTTTTGAGAGATGAGAAGCAGAGCTGCTAAACACGCATGTATTTACAGGGCAGAGGTGCAAATACAGTCGGTGCTCCATGGATGTCTTCTGTGGGCCTGATTGATGTTGTAGCACCATCCGTGTAGAAGTGGTCCATGTGGATTAATACTGGAAGCATGAGCATTGTTGGTGAATATTTCTCTTTTTTGGTTGTTTGAATGTGTTGACCACATGCTGACTCGCACAGAGGATCCCACACACTTATATGGGGAATCAGCATATTAGTATTAGATTCTCTCGGTAGGGTGTTGTAACCATGCCAGCCTGCTGCTGTTCCTGTCAGTTATGACAGGGTCGCATACCTTCATCCTGTCTGTGAAGAGCAAAAGGATATCTGGCAAAAAAAAAAATAGGGAGGGGCGGAGGCCCTCCCTCATGGTGGCTGCCTGTCTAAGCAACATTATGGTGAGATTAGCTTTGCCAGATCGCATGCATTATTCATACGAGGAAAATTAAAGGTATCTAAGGTTGTGTTATTACAGATTTGATGACTCTTTTTGTGTGTTTCTTTCTTTTTTTTCCCTCTGTGGTGAAGCTGGTCCCATAAGCATGCCATATTACTTGCAATCAGCCCCACCAGTCATAGAAACTCTCCTCTATCGTATTGTAACATTCATCCAGGGACATAAAAAAAAGAAAAGAGACAAAATCAAATTATTTTCTTCCATAGTTCAGTGGCAATGGGTTGTTCTGTTATGGATTGAAGTGAAAGATTTAGAAAAAGAAATAGTTAAGGTTGCCAATTGAGTTATATCGTGTCCTGTATAAATAATTAATTTGATGGTGCCAAGGCCTCTTGGAAGGTAGATTAAATTCGTTCTGCTTTGTCTTAAAACTTAGATATGCCTCATTACTGTGGAAATTGGTGGCAGGCATGTTCGGTTTTCACTTAGGCTGTTTATTTAATGATGATGAGCAGGAGACAGTTGTCAGAGTGACAGTAATGAACAGTGTTAGATTAAATTTATTTTGGATATAATGCAATTAGTCAAATCACTGGCAAATTCAGAATTTCAACATGTTATGTCTTCTCTCTGCTAGATGCATGATTGTGAATTATTATTCTTTTTAATGCAGTATGATTGCTGCTCATACAGGCATCCAAGGTTGCGTTGAAATGCTTAGTGAATGTGATAAACATGAAATAGCTGTCTCAAAGCTGAAAGATGTTTTTTAATTAAACTCTTCACTGCTTTAAAAGAAATTTTACTGTCATCCCATACATGTAGTATAACATAAAATACTTTTAACCTTCATGGACGAAAAGCAGAATTTTTGTAATGGGAATTGGTTTGACGACAATGGCTGTAAAGAAACCACACATAACTGTCAAAGAGTAACGTGTGAACTTGAAGGTAAGGACAAACGTGTCAATCCTGACCATCCACGTCAGTTTAGCTGGGGACGATTTCCCATTACTTTTTGTCATGAATCATTTTCCCCCCACCTCTGTTTAAAACCCTTTGGTTTAACTGTGTTGGTTTTCTTCTTTTGAACACGATGTTGCCTTAAAGTAATGTGTATTTGTGATCTGAGCAAACTAATTATTTATTTATTTTTTTAAAAAAACAAGAACAATTAATTTGCAACTATGAGTCAATCTTATTTCTTTCATTCACTGAAGAGTTGAACGAAAGTTGCGGTTCAGTCACTCTTGGTCGCTGATGGTGTATCCACAATCTTGTGTGATCTAGTAGTAAGTGCATCAACCTGCATAGTGTTTGAGTTTGAGTTGTCTTAGGTTTAAGTTTGAGTTTTTGACGAAATTCTCAGTCAACAAATCCACATAAATCTTTGAATGAACAGAACCAAATGAATTGAGTCTTTTCAATGACTTGCTTTAGTTATCACTAATAGTGCATCACATAACAGAAGTATATATAAATGTTTCCAAAACGTTTTATAACAGGCTAACACTCATGGTCCAGACTACAAGAACACTGAACTTGTTGTTTGATGCTCATAAACTGTGCTACATAACACTCTTGACCGGCAACATAAAATAACATTGCAACTTCTGAAAATTGTGTATTTAGTGGCAAGACTAAACTGGAACTATTTGTATCTATCGAACAGCAGAGTGTATGAGAGCAACGAGGCTTTAATTACATGAGGAACACCAAGTCGAGCATGAAGGTGGTTTCACCCTCTCGCTGCCAAAACTAACTTTTCTGTGCGACTGCTTTGTGGATTCCTTGAAATACGAGCTTATTGTGAAGAAGAATGTGGTGTCCTCTGAGTGTAAATTGATAGTTACTCATCTTTCCCAGAGATGTTGACCTGAATCAGACATCCAATTCAACCAAAATTTGGTTCCAGAACTTTTCCTGGAATGTTCTTGTGAGACCACAGAATTTATTGAATAATTGTGAGCTGTATGCTTTTGTACAATATTTATGGGCTAAAATTTCAAAATGGAGGACTGACAAACTTGTGACAAATGAGCAGAAATATTTGAGAGTTCATGAAGGTTTTACATTATTATCATTTACTGACTTTAGAGTTTTAGTTTACTTAAGGATCCTTTTGGATATAATTGCAGTTTCTTTGATTATAACCAAAACTGATAGTTTGCCCTTTTCCTAAACTGTTGAAAGAAATACCACTCTTATTCATCACTTGCTTATTATGGTTCATTTCAAATCAAATTTTCCCCGTGGGACCTCACAACATCCTGGTAATCCCTAAAACTATATCTCTTGTACTGCACTCATATATATTTATCTTAAGGAAAATATTGTTCTCAACAAAATTTGTGTCTACATTCTTGTCTGTGTTTCCGATGAGAATTTCTCATGGTTTGGATTGGCACTGTGCAAAGTAAGCGCAAATGAACAATGTACACTGGGAACAAGAGCTTTGACATGCCATCACATGTTGTACCATTTTATGTGAATTCACAGTGGCAGCTGACAATAATCTGCCTTCAACTCTGTGGCCTCGGTCATTGTGAAATGAAGCACATGATGTGTCTCTCTTTTGTTAGTCCTTTCTGTGTCTCATGCCCCCTATAATAGCAGTATTATTTTCCTTTTACCAGGCCAAGGAAGTGTGATGGTATTGGCCCAAAGTAAAACACAGTAAAACTTGTGTTTGTGTTGTGTGTCAGAACACGCCACAGTGACATAGTGCTCCAACCAACAACAGGCTCCACTGTTGCTTGCTCAGATGAAATTTTCAGAGCACCTTCGATTTGCTGGCAAGAATTTGGTGCATCATATTTCATTGAAAAATAACTATAACAAATAATATGACCCCTCCTATTCAGTGTTTTCTTATTTTTATCCAGTCCATGTGTTTTGTTTGTAATGCTAGATGATGTCATGTACAATATAAGCATTAACGACAAAGTATTTTTGCATAACAGTTTTGAAAGAGATATTTGAGATTTGTGTTTGATCATTTAAACCTAACAGTGAAATAACCTTCTTGAAATTTTAGTGACAGCTCTTTTTTTCTTAGGAAACTCCAAAAACTCTAGGTTCAGGGTACTTCATTGAACTAGTCATTACTAAAAATATCTTAGCTTTGTTTGACTCTGAAGAAATCACCTTCACCCACCAAATTATCAAAAGTATTTGATTGCAAATAGAGTCATTATATAGTATCTACAGCACAGAGACTAATGTGAAATGTATGTGTGTGTGTGTGTGTGTGTGTGTGTGTGTGTGTGTGTGTGTGTGTGTATAAATATAGTCTCTGACCCTATAGACACTTTACATCATTATTGTAGATATCTACAGAAGAGAAAGATTTATATTTAAGATGAAATGGTACTATGTCAAACTTTGCGCCTCTATTGATAGGATTCATTCATCCCTGAGTCAGTTTAGGAGTTTATTTTTCTTAGTCTGAAGTGTGAAACCAGTATACTTGAAATGTGATGAGTAATTATAGCAGAATTTGTTAGAATTTTAATTCATTTGAATTTTTTTATGCTGTTGATGTAACCAAAACATTTGGCATCATTCACACAGACTGAACGGAAATTTTAGATGGAGCCCATAAACACACACCAGCCCTCTCCCTTCTTCTCCTTCTTCTTTTTATTTTGGGAGGAGGCAGAGGGGGTGTTTTCAGTACCCTTCCTCAGCTTTTAATGAATTTAAAGTTTGAGGAAAATAATCTTTAACTGTCAGATCCTGTCAGTGTAACTGCCTCTAATGGTCTCCAAGTTGCATTCAGGCTAATCTTTGATGCCTCATTTTCATGCCTTCACTTTTCTCCGACACTAAATGACGGCCGACAGTGCTGTGACACCATTTATTGTTAGTTATTTTCAAGCATGCTTGTTTTACATATCATTGACATAACAAGGGTTTATTTTGTGAGCTTTTAATGGCAAGAAGGGAGGGTGGGTTTGCTCCTTTCAAGTATTTAAATAGAATTTCAACAAGAATAATGTAGCACTCAGTTGTTTCTCTCCATTTGCTGAGAATCAATGCAGAATTCTCTAAGGAATGAAAAATTTTAATAAAAATTGTACAGATTTTTCTCTCTCTCTCTTTGTCAATTGATTGGGAACATCTCGTCTGTTGAGCTGCAGTAGATGTCACATCCCCATCACTTTGCGCAGAAATGGTGATCAAGCATTGATCAAGACAGTCTAAAGCTTTCTTTATACACAACTCAGGTTTTGTTGGCTTGTTTGGCGAATCCAACAAAGCACATTTAACAACGTATTTCATCTGTTTAGCAACAAAAGCCTACTAACAATAGGTTTTGAAATGTGCTAAATACTCATACCGTGTAGCGCTTTGCATAGAGAGAGCCTCCCAACAGGCCTTGTCAAAACATGCAAATGAGCTTGACTTCAAGTCCAAGTTTGACAAACATAATTAAGGTGTTCCAACTCAGGACATGTTAATAAGGATGATTGCCAGCCTCCCCCAGGTTTTTACTAATCATAAAACCTTAAAGCTTTTGTCTGTGTGATTTTTGTGTAGTTGTTTGTTGTGTATTTTCTCTCCCCCGTCTCAGTTTATTGGATAATGAACTGTAGTAGAATGTTAGATCTCCATTTGCAGTCTTTCACAGAGTTTGAGAAGATAGGCAGGGAAGGACTGCCTGAGGTGTGGTGTTGTATAGATAATTAAAAGGCAAGAAATTTGTGTTTCACTCTTTGATCTGTCTGTCAACTTTCTGATTAAAGATGTAAAAGCTTTTAATCAACAGTAATGTGATGATTAACGCTCCTAAACTGTTAGAAGCGAACCAGAAGAGCGTCAAGTTTTTTTTCCTTTCTTCTTTCTCCTCCTCTGTATGTCTCTCTCTGTCCATTTCAGACAAACTGCCAACTTTTCTCCCTCAGTATTCACTTGGGGTTGCTCAATCAGACGTTGTGTTTGATTTGGGCCAACTGACAAGTTGTTTTCCTCTTAAATACATCTCCTTCATCTTTGCATCACTAGTAGGGCTCAGGTTCATATTTAACTTCTTTTTTTTTAAGTTGTTAAGACTGGGCTTCTATTTAATTTATCTTGCACTATAGTCATGTTATTGCCATGCTCATATCCTGAAGTGGTACAAGTTATATTAGAGCCCAGCTGATTAGAAAATATAATTCTTTAAATTGTACAACTTAAAAAATAAGTATAACTAAATTAAACTTTATTCAGTCATAGACAACAGAGTTTGTTATTATTGATGCACTATTTAATTTTTTTGGTTTAGTTGTAGAGTGGCCAGTACAATTGTGTGACACAAATGTCAGCACCATGAATAATGCATACACAAATGAACTCATTCAGATATGAGATTTTAATTCTACACTTCATACATTTTACAGTTTCGACCAAATTTAATCAACAGATTAAAAAAAAAAAAAACCTTCCCCACTGCTGGAAATGGAATTCATAAGTCAGCTCTGTTTAAGCTTCACAATTGACCAATCAGGATATGAGCGGTGGTGGAACGACTATATACGCTGGCCAGCCGTCTGTAGAAATTCCTTGTTTTTAATTGAAGGCCTCAGAAACTACTGCTCTTGCCTGCACATTGTTGCATGTGGGGCAATCACTGCAAGCATCCAAGTCCATTAGTTTTCATTTGGATGGTTCAATGAGACTGGTTGATTAAGTCCAGGCAATTTGCTTGTAGGAACGCTCATTCTCCACTCACTCCTCCTGCCTCTCAGCCCTTTGCCACCGGTAGGGTTGTCGTTCAGGTTAATTTAATCTGGCTTGTTGGACATTTTAACATAATAGCTTTGGTGGCGGTCCGTATGCTTTAACGCAGCAGTGTTTGCTGCAATGTGTTATTGCAGGACTTTGCATATGAATGCTGTGACCGCATTGTTAATTACACATACACTAACTATTGTGTTAACCATTCGTACTACACCATGACAAGCAATGTAATATGTGAATGGCTGTGTCAAAGTTTATGCAGCTTGTCCACAGGGATGCGTAAGAATGACAATGGATTGAGTAGTTCCTTAAATGTAAAACTAGCTATTCCCTTCCAAGCTTCATCAATTTTCATTTTGAATAAGGGTGAAGGGGGCTTTCGCCGTTTCAAAAAAAAAAAAAATGTAAATGTGGTGATCTGAGAATTTGACTTTGAGGTTGAGGTTAAGGCAGAAGAGGAGGGGGAGCAAAAATAGAAAGAAAATGTAGCTTTCAGTTCTCTCCACCCCAGTACAGCTATAAACAAATGGTTCCATTACCAGCTGCTCTCTTACAGGCCTGGTCATTTATACCTATTAAACTTGCGTCTTATCACCCCTAAGACGGCGTTACGTCTCTCCATCCACCAATTGTCTATAATCAGCCATTTAAAACAGCAGCGGAAATTTCTTTTGTGCTTTGCTTCGGTCTGACGGACAGGCAAACGAGCTGATAGGAGGAGGGACGGGGGAATAGAGAGGGATATTTTCTCGGAATGATGAATAAGCTAGGTTGAGTGGCTGACTAACGGAGATCTGTCTTAATCAGAAGTGATTTGTCAGAACAGGAGCTCTGCGGGGTCAGGGCACAGGCGATGAATAAAACACAGCCTGGCGGAGTGAAGAAAGGCCCCAGAAATCCAACCTGACTTCCCACCACCGCTCAAATGCATGTGAGGGGAAGGGCCAATGTATGGGCTGAAACAGGATAGACTGGGTTGGCAAGTTTCACTCACATGGAATGTTACTTGTTTCTAAGCTTTTTAAAACGTCTTCTCTTGCTTTCTATTTAAGGTCAACAATCTGAAATTACCTTTTGAATGTTCTGTAAAAGAGAAACTGATGTTAAACATACTTGAGGATGATACATTCCTGGAGGAATATTTTTGATTTTTCAGTGATTCCTTCCCTGTGATTTAAAAAAAAAAAGTAGTTGTCGTACTAATTTAAATGCAATCAGGATTAATATAGTAACAAATCAATAATAACAATCATCAGATGCTACATGCATCCTCATGACCTGACATTTGGCAGCTCTTTATTTTTAGCTATTTGTCATTGCACTACCTTCATGGCCTGTGGGCTCAGCATAACACACACATCCCATTGTTGCCCTGCTTTGACGACGGTGATAAAAAATGTGTTACCAGTTGTTGCAGTTGAAGATTTGAAAAGTTAAGACAGGTAACCTTATTCACCTGGGAGTCACAGACAAATAAGTCAACTGCTGTGTGATGTGTATGCCTGTGTCCATTACTGATAGTGGGTTAGGGAGAAGAAAATGTGTGGTCTAACATTTATCAGACTTCTCCTTACTTTCCCTCCACCTTCCCATGGGTGTAGATACTGTGTTTGGTGGCATGTGCTGGGTTACAAGTGTACGAGATGAGTTTCAAAAAGAGGTCTCGATCGCTTAATGAAAAGGAGTTGTGCTGAGCCTTAGAGGACACCACTGTCAGGTCTTGTACTCTTTTGGCTCTTGGGACAGAGAAAGCAAGTTAAGAAACTGCAACAACAGAGAAAGAAAGAAAAAAGCTAGTGTAAAATACAGTACACCTCCAATTAAAGGGATAAAGTTTAAGGGTATACCAAAGGGGTATAGATGCTAGAAGAATTGTTTAGATTATGAGCAGTTTCACCCTTAGCCATATTGCATAGAGGTGAGAAGTTAACACTATTACCATTTTACACATTTTTTAAAAAATGTTTTGATAGTTTACCCATGTATTAATGGGGTGAAATTCCTGATATGTTCATTTTTTTTTCTTCTTTCGAATTTTAAAATTCAGTTTTTCTTTACAAATTCTTTTCTGCAGTTACATTAGAGGATCATGTTAAATTAGGACTTGCCTGTGCTAATGTAAATGTAAAGTAATGGAATAATGGGCTTGTTAAATAGACCTTTGGGAATGGGAATCTTTCACATCAGAGTCGGAGCAAGGCCTACGGGCTAGGGTTATTTAAATTGTTAATATCCATTTTAATAGGCAGAGAATATTTTATCCACTAATGAGCAACAGGTCAAGAGATTTAAAGTAAATGTTTTTCCCTTTCTAAATTGTTTTAATTATAATTTTATTTTTCTTCAGTATTCCACATGTCAGTTGTCCCCAGTAGCCAGTTTCTTGTATGTCTTCCACAATTGATGTTGCATATGCAAAATAATACTGGGGACTTCGTGATACAAGAGAAGATCCCTCATAGTCAGTAAACACCACAAACACATCCTTGGCGACTTTACTGTGCTCAGAGAAACTCATAAACCAGTGATAAGGGATTTTTCAAGACCATGAAAAAAAGATGTTTATCTTGACAAGCGATAATGAAATAGTTTTTGCTCTTTTCTTTTAAGCTGACAGCTCAAAAGACTATTCTGGTGACTGTAAGTGATTTCATACCTTTGTAATCAAGCCATTCTAGTATGAACTGCACTTTGGAGTAGAGTTTGTTTCTTCAATATCTTGTGATTTGTTTTGATATCTAAAATTTGTTCAGCATGTTATATAATGGCATGGTGCTCCTGTTTCTGCTCAGATGAATATGCTATTTAATGGCAAAGCAAATCTGCTGACAAGTCTCCCTCCTAAGTAAGGTTGTGCGCATTGGTTGTCTTCTAGTTTAATTCATTTAAGAAAATATATCTGGCTTAAAGAAGATTAGTGAAAGGAAAACAGTAAGGAGATTTGTATTTCTTTTTCCTTTTTCGACAACCGTTTGATTTATCCTTCAGTACAGGGTGGGGGATATAGATGGTGGTTTGATATCCCGCCTTGCTTCTGACAAAATTCATTCTGACTCCAGTTTTGCTAATTAATTTAACCATATCGCCAAGACTACTCAAAATGTCTTTCACTAAACATGCAGGAAACCATAATTACAAAACATGTCCACAAACAGAATGTGTGGAGTGAATGTTTGCAATGATTTCTCAGTACATATCTCACCACCCTATCCATCTTCTCACACACTGAAACCTCTCCAATAATGCACTTGCCATCAAAAAAAGAAAAAAAACTCTCTTTTCCTGCAATGCTTGTCACACTCATTTATTTAACCAAAAAAAGCTTACAGCTCTGGCAGAGATGGATAGATGTGCTTATTTGTCTCTTTAACAGAAGATTTCCGCTTCAACTCCCTTCCTGTTTATCCCTTGTTCTTCTACAGTTGGAACAGGGGAGGGCTTGTATTTTTATGGTTATTAATACCTGCACTCAGTCTTTTAATCTGCCCTATTTGTCACATGTGACTGTCTGACTGCACTGTTTAATCTGGGTATCCTTCAATCTGTCTTTTCCCAGATTAGAAATTAATGAAGGCAGGAAGAGACGTATTTGAGTCTGTTACAGTGTAGGGGAGTAAAAAGGATGGGATGAATGGGGAACGAATGTCGTTCTTTTGACAGTGCTCTCTTTTTTTTTTCTACTTCTCCCCGAACCCCTTTCTTCGTCTCTTGTTCTCTCTCTCTTCTCTTGTTTAGCTGCCAGATGTAGCCCATTTTTGCACCGCTCCCCCCCAAGCAGGCGCTCAGCACGTGGGCCCTTTGGTGTGCGGCACCTGTGTAGTGTAATACAGTCAGTAACGGTGTTGTTTATTCTGGATTTGTTTGGTGCGCTTGAAAGCCTAGCTTTGATCCATGCAAAGATTCTTCACATTTTCCCCCATTTTCCTGATTCATCTTCTGCCTCCCTCATCTTTAAACACTATTGCTCTAGCAGTACGGTTTTCTTGATTGATTGATTGATTGATTGATTGACTGATTGATTCAGTTAATTATTTGATTCATATATTTGTTACTTTTATTTATTCATTTATTTTGGTGAGGTTTTACTTTGTTTCTAAATTGCTGTGTAATTAAACAGATGTCTTTATATATATATATATATATATATATATATATATATATATATATATATATATATATATATATATATATATAT
>JAOWBL010000011.1:5648070-5682776 GCA_028564865.1 Zenarchopterus dispar | reverse complement strand
ATATATATATATATATAATATTACACAGAGCGTCATTGTCCTGAATCAATCCATCCATTTATCATCTATACCTGCTTATTCCTAGTCAGGGTCACGGTAATCTGGAAGGCAGTCCCATCATACAAAGCAGGGATACATGTCCACTGGCATAAAGGTTTACTTAATCATAAAAAACCCATTTTATATGCTTTTTTTCTGGTCCCAACCAGATAACGTCATTTAAGCAATCTAATGATCAGCATAGGGATAACAGTAAACAACAACCCAGGTGAAAAAACTATTCGATACTAAGATACCGGGCTGATTGTTCCAAAAGAAAGTCAAGAAGGTTTTGTCTTCTGGTAGTGCAAATGGTCACCTCCAGAGGAAAGAATGCAGTCAGAATTGCCTTACATAAAAGAGGTCTAATGTGCAAGGTGAAAATATCAAGAGCTATTAAAAGCTTCGAAAAGAGGGGTTCAGTTGCAGTGAGGAACACCTAATGATGCTCAAGACTATCTAGCTTGTGCCTGGACTGTTTTCCTTGTGCGCATTAAGCTAAAGCCTCAGTCACAATGACCCTTACAGATATCATATAAACTCTACAGCCAACACGTGACAGAAAATCACCTCATTTTCTCAACCATGCGTCGGATTGTTTACAGAAATTGAATGGCAGCCATCCAGAGTTTCCACAAAGGCTGTAGGAAACTATGCCCCTCTCCACGAATGTCTACGAACCCCAGATTTCGTACGAACTGGGAGATTCATATGAATGCATCGTTCATAGAGACTGTAGTTACCGAGGTTTAAGGAATTGTCACAGTCACTTCAGAGCTTGCTCAACAGTGGCAGCTGGTGGATGGTAATGCATCTGTGTGTACACTGAGGTGAAGACTTTTGGACAATTTTCTGTCTTCAGTAAGTTTGCGTTTGCTTCTCATTTAAGAAAGTGGATTTGCTGACCAAAAAAAAGGAAAAAATGGTATTGGAACGTCCTCTAAAAGCAACTTCTGTAGCAGTGTGACGATGATTTCTGGATTTTTCAGCATGATAAGGGCAACATGTCATAACATAAAACAAAAACAAAGTTGCCATCTATAACAAATTGTCGTGAGTCAGAGACCTTATATATGGAGCCAGCCACATTTAGGGATTTGTAGGACGTTATTGTGCTTGATTTTATGGAAGAGCAGTGCATTCAAAACTTTAGGATGACTTGCACAGACAAAGTGAGAATTTGCATAAAATAAATTTTGCATGGGTGGGAATAATTTCAGGTTTAACTGGATCGTTAGTCTACTATCTGCTTTTCCTGCACTTCTTGCACATAGTGCTGTTTCTGCACACCGCACAGTCAGAATGCAAAATATCACACACACTCTTTGACCATAGAAAATTAAAGATTTGTTTCTGCTGTAAAAATATCATGCTAACATTGATAGTCATGGTGGTGAAAATAAAACATAGTTCCATGACTTAAATAATTGATGCATAAATTGAAAATGAATAGTCATCCTTAGGGTTCGGGACTTTTCAGGACTGTTGAAGTCCATTGAAAGTAAAGTATTTTGCCACAATTTCTGAAATCTTTTGTTTTATGCTTCATTGGTTCAGCTTTTCTTTCGTTTTCTTTTTTTTTGTAACAGTTGGACAAACAGCTTTCTCATATGACATGTTCCTTTGCAGAACAAGTTGGACAGGAGATACTAGCCAACCTGCACACTGACCGTGAGAAGATACAGAGAGCCAGAGAAAGGGTAAGTACACACTTGCCACCAGCAAATACACTGGTATCTGTTCTAGTAAGTGAAAAACTGTAAGGTTTGACAATTGCAGTGTCATCGTCCACGTTTTGAGATTTTCAAGAAAATGAATGTGAAAGTCAATACAAAAAAAATATACACATTCTTGAAGATACTTCTCATGTCAAAACAACTGCCTTAAAAAGGTCACTAATGTACCTATTTATGGGCTATTTTACATACAGTTATATTTAGTTACTAGTCACAGCTTTTTTCCCCACTTAATTAGAGATAAAGTAGTTATTGCATCTTGCCGTCTTCAATAAAGTATAAAAGTCTCCCCTGTGGTTTTTTTCCAGCACTTTGTCCTTTTCTTCCTCCCTTTTAAATGAGGTTAACATTCCTTTTTGTTGTCCATTTTTTTCCTTTCTTCCTTTTACCTTAACTTTCAGTAGTTCTCTCCATTTCTCTCTTTTTCTGAGTTTTCCTCAGAGTCCCCCCCTAGCCCCCAATCTTTTAATGCTGCTGCCCCTCCTAACATGCAGCTCAGCAAACAGACAGGTAGGCAGAGACAGAAAAGACCAAACACAGGAAGGGGGTCCAACCCTGTTGGCCCACTCAATGCAGAATGCTTAAAGATCACAACATGGCAGAGGGCCTCGCGCAGACGATTTCAAAGGAAATCAAACATCTCCTTTCAAAACGGTCCATAGTGTCTACTGAGAGTACCTGCTCTTTTTTTCTTGTGCTCGCTCTCTCTCCCTGTCCTCCCATGTGTCTCCTTTGCTTAACCTTCCCACCACATGCACACAAATCCACGCACACATTGAATGCTTTAAAAGCAGTTTGTGGGGCAAAAGTAAGAAGAACCAAGATGTGAAGGCACAGGATGGAAGGCTGTCTCACTGCTTTTTTTAAAAAAATTATTTATTTTTTGCTTCAAATAGATATGAAGAATATGTAGTTTAAGCATACATTATACATATATACAGGCAAACAAGCTACTTCGCATATATGTCCACAAAGCCCTACGCCAAGCTGGAAGACTTGTATTTTGTATTTTTGACTTTATGATACAAACAGAATTTAGTTTAAGGTTTCACCATGGTGTAAAACTGAGCCACTTAAGTATTTAACCACCAAGGAAAGTAGCAGAGAAACAGGTGGTGGCTGGAAGGTTTCAGTGTTTGTTTAAATTTGTTCTTTACGTCTTTAAATTCCTGTGCACATATTCAATAATTTGAGGAAGAGTTGGGCAGTACCCTTAGTTCATTGTTTAGATGTTATATTTTAAATTTGTCTCTTATCCCAAATGGACATTTTGGTCACAACATAAGCTGTAATTTCAGTGCCAAAGTTATGGATTTCATTATTTAGGAATACAGACAGTCTTGTGATATAAACATGCTTCATTGTATGGTTTAAGGGGACAATGAAGTAACTTTTCCCTTATCATTCTCTTTAAACTGACTGACTTTAACCCTCCAGTGGGATTATCAATGTTCACTTTTCACTATTTCTCCAAAATTTGTTCTCTACGTGCTACGGATTGATTGGTTGATTTTTTACTTTATACTGGAATTAAGTTGAGTTTATAATACTGATAAAACATTGCAGTGCATTTCAATACAGGAAAGGTAAGGTGTCTTTGGGGAGCTGCGTGTTTAAAAAGAAAAAGTGTGGCTAAAAACCACCATATTCTCACTATCTCCATATAGACAACCATAGTTAATATTACGACACTTGACTGGACAAACATCTTAGTTAGTTTCCTTGGTAGGTTAAGATGGAAGGCATAGGATTTGGCAAGAGGCTGTGAAAGGGAGGAGGGATGAAAACATGGGGTGATTCAAAGAGAGAGATTATTTTGGGAGAAAGTGTGAAGTGTCTAGGGGACAGATCTGTGGGCAGAAGCAGACATCAGGCAACTGCTGGACTTGTTGTCTTTGCCAGAGGGCCCAAACCCAGGTCCCTCACCTCCTACCCTGTACCACAAGTATCCTTGGCTCTGGCAACCTGCTTCGCATCAGCCCATGCTGCCAGAGGGTAGGAAGAAAACGATGGATGAAGAGGAAGAAAGTAGCACTGAAGGAGGGGTGGAAAGAGGATGTGAATAGTAGACAAATTGACACCAAAATAAGCCAGAACAAACAGAAAATTAGTGTTGCAACAAATTTTTGGGAAAAAGGGAGTTTGAGGGGGAAAAAATGAAAGAAAATAGAACACAATATTTTTTTAAATAAAAAAAACCTAATTAATGAACAAATTTAATGGGACAGAAGTAATTATCTTAGAGGGTGAGAAAAATGACCAACTCCTTTCTGACTACAGAAAAGAACATGAGCCCCCATCATTTTCTTGAAGAGTGACTACAGATAGATGTTAGTGGCAACTCAGTAAGCTGGGCTCAGCTTTTCTTTTCATTTACATTTTGTTATCAACCTCTTTGCCAAATCATTTTTACTTTGAAAGCCCTACATTACAAAAGGCTGGAATGAAAACAACCCTCTGACCCATGAAGGGAAAAAAAAGTCAAAAAAGAAAAAAAAAAAACATTAAGCAAGATCAGGGAGATATGCCAAGAAATTAGTTCTGAATAGCCAAAATTATTATTTGGTTTCTTCAAGGACATGTTTTGTTTGCTATGCATCTCAAAATTAAGGTTAAAAGAAGTGTAAATTTGTTTTTGACAACTTCATTGCAGAGAGAGATTTTCTCCGTTTGAAACAGCTCACATTGGAGACAGTTTGTAGTCTTTGGAATAAAAAAAGTAAAAATAAAAGCTAACATAGGTTTTAGGATCTATCAAAGGCATTTTAACACGGATCTAAAAGTGTTTAGAAGAGGGTTTTGTAGAGGGTTGTGTCATGACAGGTAAACAACTAACTTAAAAGCGAACTGAATCCTAGAAGCTCTGATTCATCCTCTCAGCTTGCAACCACCTATTTTGGGTGAAAGGAAGAGTACTTAGCCTGAAGCCCAGCTGCACACACCAGTGCAAAATATAGAGTCACACAAAACTGTAGTAGTGAAGTAATGTAATTAAACTGCATGATGGTCCATCCCAGAAGCCTCAGAGCCCAGATAGGTTGACTCTGGACAAGATTGACATAAGACTTCTTTATTTTTCCCAACTATTTTAACAGAAGTTTGTGAATATAACTTCATATTATAGTGGACGACAAATGTTTCTCAAAGTGCTCATGTGGGTATCCAAAGTATTGTTAATTATCAGTTTTTGATACAGTTCACGGATATACAGCTTAGGCTTGTACTCTACTTTTATGCGCTGACATTCCTGCAAATTCCTTAAATGGTGAGGGTATTATGCACTGTAGAAAAAGTATGCAAATCTCTTCCAGGCTTGCATTGAGGACTGATGTTTTTAAACATTTGAATGATTTTCTCATGACTCAGCCTGTTATGGATACAGCTTTTATACCACATCATTATTCCAGTCGCCTGTTGACATCACCACCTTAAAATAACTTACTTTTTTTTCTCTCTAGCCTTTATGCTGACTTTAAACTGTCCTTTTTCTAACTTTTTTAGAATATGTTGCAGCCCTCAAAAGCTTAAATGGATTTATGTGGGTAAATTTAAAAAAAGTTAGTGAGGAAAAAATCATTACAAATCTTGGAAATATATTATCAGGGGGAAAAAAAGTTAACTTAAGTGTAAGAATTGCATGTTTTTAATATTACTTGTTAATTTCTTTATTGTTATTATCATTATTTATTATTATTTGTTTGTTTGTTTGGTTGTTTGTTTTTATTTATTTAGAATCAAACAAAATAAGTGGTCAGACATACAAACAGAAATGGATAAGTGCTGACTATGTTGTTAATAACATTTCTCAAATGTTCAGAATAGTTTAAAAAAAAATCTGTTTTTCACTTTTTCTTTCCAGCTGAGAGAAACGGATGCAAACCTCGGGAAGAGTTCTCGCATCCTTACGGGGATGCTCAGAAGGTAAGAGGCAGGTAGGGATGCTGTTTCTGCACTTACTTTGTATGCATTGTGCTTTAACAGTGCTGTGAGCTTGTCAATGAGTCTTTATCCATTTTGGTATTATTATGAACTGTCTTTTTTAAGTCACCTCAATGTTTTTTTTTTCTTTTTTGTGGAGGATTGAAATCAGGGTGGGTGATATTTTTTTATGAAACAACTAAGTAAAAATCTGATATTTGCTGACTCCTGTTTAAATAAATTTTAAAGGCTTTTCTTTTTTGTTTCTTATTTGAATGATTAACTACAAGTGAGTAAACTACTCTTAATAAAGTGTGGATGGCAGTTAAATCCATTGTGTTGGTGTGTCAGGAGGAAACAGTAGCCCAAAGCAGAAAAAGGCTGGAAAAAAAAACCCCAAGTGTGCCCTGTACATGTCTCCATTCTTTTATTCTTTTTCCCTTTTGTTTTTCAATACACTTAGTGGCCCTATACTACTTGCAGTATCTGTTTCTTTTGCTTGCGAGTTTGTGCACAAGGCACTGCAAGAGTCACACAAACACAAGCATTCAAACACGAGTATATCAATAGGCCTTGCATTAGCACACACAGTCACCCCCGCGCACACACACATAGACTGTAATGTCTAGTCACATCTCCATTTCATAAAGTGCCAGTGTGCTTACCCCTGAACCGTGACGCCACGGTTTTGTTTCTTGTTCTCCTTTTCTTTTTTTCTTTCTCCTTGTCGCCCGCTGTGGATTTTGATTAAGAGTAATATGTAAATGACACCGGCTAAATGTAAAATCCTGAGGCAGGAAGAAAGTGCCAATTGAAATGGATGCTTCAGTGCCCATAGACAATTTGCAGGGCGGCTCACAGGGCGGCCAGCAGATAGTAAAGAGGGAAGGCCTGAGAAGGGCTGTGATGCCGACTGTAACCAATATTTCTGCATATGTCTCCATTTTGTCAAGTCTGATTGTGGGAAGAGGAGGTGGAGTGTGTGTGTGTGTGTGTGTTTTGGTTTTTGGTTGAGTTGGGGGGGTCAATTTGCCCTGCATGTCACCCAGAGCTGTCCAGAAATCATTCATCATTCCCTCCTCCTCCTCTTCTTTTCTCCACTCCCTCTAGTGCTGAAGTAAATAACATGCACTTATTTCAATATTATCATATTAATGTTAAAGTTCAGCTGTCACCTAATGGGAAGACTTAATCAGACGTAGCATTTCAAGAGGCATGCTGCCACCCCCCTCTACTCTTTAGCCCCCTCTCTTGATGTGCTTTAGCTCCTCTGGTTAGCGTCCCGCTCAAATCAGGATTTATGAGGGCTTTCCGAAGTGCTGCCCGGCTATGAGCCTCTTCTGCTGCTGCCTGCCTTTCTGCTTGATAGGAGCACTCACACACACTCACACACCTCTTGTTCTAACATTGTTTTTTCCACTGTTTGAATAAAGGAAACCGTATTATCTGTTGTGGTTTTAACATTGTGCACTGGAGACATCAAGTCTGAATCTATAACCATAGATGCAGAACTGTGAACAAAATTTATTTGCTGGATATTTGTGATATCCTCATCTCGGCAACCTTTTTAAGGAAGTTTTTCCTAATTTCATTTCCCCATTCATTTAATTGTCCCCAATGACCCCTGTATATCCCTCCTAATTTTCTGCTATTTGATTAATTTTGAACTTTTTTTTTCCTGTTTTCCAGCAGTTGAAGTTGTTTTTTTGAGCTGAATGTTGTTTGTTTTGTGTTTTCTGCACTTATTTTTAAGAGCTACAAAAGAAGTGCATACAAGTGTTGCGAAACCTTTCCTTGCAACACAAACCAGAGGTGACAGAAATACTGTTAGAGCTTCCTTTTTAATCATGTTTTGTTTCCTTTTGTTTGAATACAACAGTTAGCCTGATTTGAAAGTCAATGTCTTGTTTTTGTCCAAGCCAAGAGCTTTGAATTTTATCTTAAGCACCGTGAGGTTTCACTTCTTCATTCACTTCTGCAATGAAGTGAATGAGAACGGCCAATGCATAAATAAGCACACCATCACTTTTAACTTTATTCTGAGCCAAAGTGTCTCAGAATAGTTATTTATTGAGATCCATAAGATTAAAAAAAAATCCTTTTTCATTTTTGATGTGGTGCACTATAACCAGCACCTCTTCTTAAAATGTCCTTTTGGTCATATGGCTGTCACCCCTGCTGAGAAACAATTAGATGCTCATTAAGCTGACTGCCACGGCTCAAGAAAGCCAATTAACTTTAAGACTCCGTGAATATCACTTATTGTAAGAAGCATCCAGAAACATGCACATCTCAAATAGCTGTTGCTTTGTTTGAAAACAAATTGTTACAACTTTCAGACTGTGAAATCTATCACTGCCAGTGAGGGTAATTAGAGTAAAACACAGGTGTAGGTGCTGTTAATTGCTTCTTTTATTACCCTGTAACTAGACGCAGTAATGTAGATGCTGCCTGTCATCTATTTATATCAAATTACTTGACATGTGCATTAGGAGGGGTTGCAGCTCAGGCTTTGGATTGTGTTTCCTGACGAAAAAAAAGGATAAAGACCTTTTATAAGGCTTCTATATTCTCTGTAGTTCCTGTGCTGCATTGACATTGTGGTTTGTCATAAATACAAAATGGTCTCGTGACGGCAGCAAGATCCTTCCTGGTGTCGTACCGAACATCTCAAGCATCTTTCCCATCCAACAGTTGGGAATGGGATGCAGCTCCAGACCCAGTTAAGACCATTGGGGCTCCTGGCAGCTTCATGGAAGGAGGGGGTACAGTGAAAAGCAATGAAGCAGTGAAGGGAGGATGAAGGGGGGAGGATGTGTATTTTGAAGCAGAGGGGTTGTCTGCTCTCACTGGCAGCTGATCCCACATGCAGGTGGTCGACTCAGTCGCCAGGCAGATCAAAAAGTCAAGGCCCCGGGTGGACCTCCCTTTGAAATGGGAATGGGGTCTAGATATCAGACGGAAAACATAAGCAAGCTCCCAGCCACAGAACAGCTCCATATTCATGGCTGGGCCTGGCAGTGGTGACGAGCAGGCAGGGTGGACAGAGCCTTAGCCTTCTGAAGAGGACTCATCCACACTCTGGACACTGATTAAGAGATCAGCATGGAGGCTGGGGCAAATATGATGCAGTAGCTTACAGGCTGATGTTGCAGCACTGTTACAAAGACACTGACTTCCTTTCTTGAAATGTGTCTTAACAAGTTTTCTTGATGTGTAGCCAGGATCGCTCTCTGATTTTACACAGTGGGTGCATATGATACCTTCAGTACAAATATTGCAGCTATTTCAGAACAACCCTCTGAGTGATCTTTTACTGAGACTCTTCTAAAACAGAGTCATGTGACTATCTGGTAGTACAGGAATATTTAAAACTCATCTTTGCTTCTTGGGAAATCAAAAATAGTTTATTTAATAAAAATAGTTTATTTTGAATAGTTTTAGCAAGTCACATCAGCTCTGTGTTTATAGACAGATAAACAAAAGTTTCAGAGGAAAAAATGGCATTCCTACTATGAAACATGGAGTTGACATTGTTATTGTCTTGGACTGCTTTGTTGCAAATGGAAAGGATGTCCTTGAATCTGTTCAGGGCACATTAAAGTCAGAGGACTACCAAGACATCCTGGAGTGCAACCTACTCTGCAGTGGCATGAAGCTCAGCCTAAGTCATGGGTCCTATCACAAGACAATAAGGCAAAACAGACGGTTGAAAGCACCTTGTAACTGATAAAATAGCATTGACCCATTCTTACATGGCTCTCTATGAGCCCTGATATTTATCTTATTGAATATTTATGGGAATATCTGAAAAGTGCTGTGTGTGAGAAGGCATCCTTCAAACCTGAGACAGCTAGAATGTTTTACTCAGAACGAGCGGGCCAAAATACATCCAGGTAGATGGAGAAGTCTCAGAGAGCCACAGAGATGCCTTCTTCATGGACGTGATTATATACACTCCCTGTATTCATCTGTTTAGAACATTAACACATGGATAAGTTAGGTTCATGTTCCATAATTAGTGAAAATCATCTGTATTAGTGAGCTGTGGTAGGATTTGCTTATAAACCTCTTAAAGTCTTGTGTAGAGATTGAACAAAAAGATAAAGGATCAGAGCTCTAACATCCATCCATCCATCCATCCATCTATCAATCTACTTCATCTTGTTTATGGTTTCAGGGGCGAGCCCCTTTTGTGATGGGTGTACCTTGGACAGATCATATACCCATCACAGAGCCACACAAATACAAAAACACATTGTTCTATCAGTATTTCCACGTAAGCATCACATTCTGTGTATAATTACAGTCCTAAAGAGTCATATATTATCCCGTTTATTCTGTTTATTGTGTGGTTGCCCTATTTAGCGGTCTAGCAGTTTGTTTTACTTTGTATTGTATCTGAACCCTTCTTTGTGGCCACAGCTTTTTTTTTTTTTTTTTTTTTTTTTTTTTTTTTTTTTTAATGTCCTCAGAGTGGCAGACTCCACTCCCAGTGGATCCCAGTCTCTCTGATCTCCTCTTTGTTGCTGCCACAATAATTTCATGTACTACATTTAAACGCATTCTCTTTGCTTTGCAATTTGTCCATCCTGGCATCATTACCACTCTGCTAAACCCCTGTACTCCAATGATGCAACATCCCTTTGGGTCAGTCCCATGCCTGGTCTTTTCTGCTCCCTTCAGGGACATATTTATTTTATTTTTAAAGTCCAGTCTGCTTTTTTTTTTTTGGCAAGGGACCAAAGCATGAATCATATGTGCCCTCTTGGCAACCCCCAGATAAACTTTGTAGTACACATCAAGGTGAACGCAGCTGTTGTTTGATATATTCGGAGAAATGGGGATAGATGCTAGTGTAAAGTTTTTTTAGTCTTAATGTTGGTAGTTCTTACTGATTTAAGTGCCGGAATGGCTCTAAGAAGCTGTTTCTGACCTTTGTATACCATACCAGTGTCCAAATTTTATTGCCATTTGCTTTTGAAAATAAAGGTCAGATTTAAACTGTATGGACATGATAGAATACCTTAAGAAGCTGTAGAAAACTGAAACATCTTAGTCATAAAAAAATAAAGGGGTTATATATTCAGAAATAAAGCGATTGTATGACTAATCAGATATTACACAATGCTTAGAAGTGTTTTTTAATACTGCAAGACAAGCTGTTGTACATTAAAAGGGTCTAAAAAAATGGCAAACTGCAATAGATAATAAACTTTTTTCACAATAAACACTACTTTTCTTGTTTGGTATTGGATGTCGGGTAAGTGTCTTGTTTTGAGACAGCTGATACTTTTTATTATTCCTGTGTGTCTGTTTATGTGTCTGTGGCTACAGGCTGCCGCTGGGACAATGACAGCGAGCGCCTCAGCCTCATTACTCACTGCTCCTGAGCCAAACAAGCACCACTGCCACCAATGTCTCTTTCTCACTCTCCTTCCTGCTTCATCTCCGTCTTTTTCTCTCTTCCTACACCTCGCCCATTAGAGAGTGCTGATGGGACATTTTTTCACAGAAAGAAGTTACACACAAACCAGGGCTGCAGAGGAAGGGGTTGTTGACAAGGGCAAAGATGTGTTGTTGTTTTATATAAGGGATGCATTTGTCTGTTGAGAATTGACTTGCTTAACTGGCTGCCAAAGCCCCTTTTTTCTCCCTGCATATCTCCCATTTTCTGTTTTCCAGCCCATAGTAAGCTTCTGTTTTTTAATATGTTATCACATAGGTGGAATCTGGTCTCCTGGAAAGAAGCATAAATCACGTAAAAGTACCAGAATTGATATGGTGCAAAGTATATGCGTTATTCATGTTAAGTTGGTATTCCCAGTCACAGCAAAATGAGCAGAGACTATGAGCATATATTGATTTCTGGGATCTTTTGTGATAAATTAGCTTTTGACTTGTCTAAGATCTTGCCTTCAGACCTGATCTTGAGCACTCATACTACTTTTACACTATCACTTATCCAAATGTTCAAGGGTCATCTTGTCTTAACATTGAGGTGATCCATCTTTGACCTTGCTCAAGCCATCCTACCTGATAGAACTTCCCACCCGCCCCTCCTTTAACCTTGACAGGCTGTCGTTCTTACTAGATGACTGGAGATCAGTGGTGCTCCGATCCCTTGAAGTGGCTCCAGGTGTCACTCCAAGGGTACCGGGCCTTTTTGATCTGTCATTGTGTGCCTGTCGGGCCACGGCACCCTCTGATTTACCCATCAGAAGGGAAAGGGGCTCTCCTGTCCAAAAGTTCCACATCTACTTTTGAGTGATAGGACGAGTGTGGGATCAGGAGATGTATATCACTTTGGCTCCATGATCACTGGAGAATGGACACTTTCCAGTTTTAGAGATTTCCTAACTCCTACTTAGCAGCTACAGTGTATCCTCTGACACACCCATCTCACATGGGAACATTGTATACAGGTGACCTTGACTAGCTTTAGTAGGCTTTGGCAGTTCAAACAGCAGAATCAGAAACAAAATAAAGATTAGACAAAACCGAAACATTCTCAGTGATCATGCTGTGGGCCTTGTCTTAAGAACAACAACAACAAAAAACATCCTCTCAGATATCTTTAGATGCTGCCCAAAGTAGGTCCCTAGCTTTATTGAGGAGCTTCACAAACAAAAAGGACAGATGAAACAAAATAGGGGAATGGAAGTATGGATCTATTCAGCAAGCACTGATGCCGGTATCCTTCCTGCCTTTCATTGTATTATCTCCCTTATGTTTTTCCCCCGCCAACTGTGAGCTTCTGTAGAAATTACAGGTGAGATCTCAGTTTGTGGCAGGCCCCGTTTCGTCTAGAGGGAGCAAGGGGAGGGGTGGAGGGTATGAGGGAGAGAAGGGAAGGAAAAAGAGATTCATGCTTTGCAGTACTGCTGTGTTTGTGGAGCGTACTCTTCCCTTTGTGTGCCTGGCGATAACTTATTCAGCACAGGGCCATTCATCCAGGGGTTGAGCACAGGCGTCCGTCAAGACGGAAAATAATGAGGCGACAGCAGCGCAGAGGATAGCTTTCACCCTCTGTCTAGGCCCCCCATCCGCCTCCCCCTCTCTCCATCTCCTCCTCCTACCCTCCCATTATCAACCGATTTAAATAGATAATAGGGGTTCCTCTTCAGGACATTTTGAAGCAATTAGAACCTATCACATTGTCTCATCTTTGACTCCCTTCCCTTCCCGGCAAGCCATTGTGGATACTTCTTTGCATGCTTTGCAGCAGCTTCCTGGAATTTTGTGGAATGCCACTGCATCACTAGTTGCTAGTTTTTATGTACGGAGAAAAAGGACTGTTCTGTTCTCTATAGCTATCGAATAAACTCACTCATGTCTTTCACTGTTCCATCTTGACTCATGCAACTCATGCAACCCCTTTTATAACAAGTTATGCTTGGACTCCCCTACTGGCCTGTATAAAATTGCTCCCATCCAAGTACTTGCACTATACATCCAGTAAATTCCCTGGTTCTTTGGTCAGCTTTCATATAATTGTTGGTGTCATTTTATTTTCTCAGTATATTTCATTGGATAAAAAAAAAATCTACTTTTGCATTCACTCATTAAAAAACAGTAATGTTACCCTCACACTGTTTTGAACTATATAATTTAATCACAGCTGGTAACTAAATGTGACTGCCTGCTCAGTGGGGCTCAAGCTTCTAGTGGTTCTACATATTTTCAGCTTTAGTTTTATGCCTATAAACATACTAAAATCCCAGAAATGTTAGTCATTTGTCTTGGCTCTGCTCATATAAGTATAGATGGTTCAGTATAGTCTTTGCTGTTATTGTTGTTGCCCATCAGATCCTTTTTTTTTTTTTTTTTTTTGCAGGGTTCAAGAGCTTGAAATATTTACAAATGCTCAATTTTCCCTCGTCTTTATATGTTCCTTTAGCCCATCAATCATTTATTGTTCTTCTCTGTCTGTAACTAATCATCACAGCCCTTCAGTATGGTGCAATGACACAAAAGCAGAACATTGTTATCACATTGTCGATGACGTAAAAGATTCCTTTACCACAATCAGCAAAACAATAAGAAGAGAATTGTTATTTTTTTCCACAAAGTTAAAGGTTGAAAGGTAAGGCATTCGTAGGAATCAGGAGTTGCTGTCAAAATGCTTTAATACCACAATGGTCCCTTTTCTGAGCAAAAAGCTTCTAACCTTGACTGGTTTAAAACTAAAGCCAAAAATCTATGTTGTATTTTATTTCAATTCTAAAGGCTTGAAGGTAAATAGCCAAATCCACCCATCCTTACTTTGGTTTGCTGATGCTTGCTTTGAAGCACATTCCATCCTGTGTAAAGCTCAAACATTTTGACAAGTACTGTGAAAAACAGCTTTCGAAATATCTTATTTGCCAAATTCAATCTCACAATGCAGTCTTCTATTTAAAAAAAAATTCAATTCCAATCTTTTTTGAATTCTTTCTATTGTCATACGAAAATTGGTGCTCTTCACTACTGATAGACGTTTTTCATATAAAAAAATGCAACAAAGAAATAAAGTGAATAGTGAATATTTGCCTTTTTATTATTGATTTACCTCATTGTTGCCTTTCAGTTTAATACTTTCACAGGCGTAGATAATTCTTTTTCATCTTTAACAATGTTATACAACTACAGCACATTCAAATAAACAACCAAATGAGTAACATATGTTGGTATTTCTGCTCTTTTGTCAGTTCTTGTGCTAGATTGCATAATATTCAAACAAATCATTTTAAACTGCCAGTTCAGTAACTTATAAACCTAAAATCATTCTTGTAATGCTACAGTATCAGTGTATGGTTAGTTGTGTTAAAAAAATAAATAAATAAATTAGAAAACCATGATAAGGAAGAAAGAAAAATGTGCAAATTTTCTTCTGTATTTGTTTTAAATACAAAACAGACACTGAAAACATCCCTCCCTTTATTTAGCAAATTTTGTGAAGATCGCCCACATGAGGAGAGGTTCCTAGTCTTGTTTAAAGATATTTAGGTATGAGGGCACGGAACGTTAAATGCTTTTCAGACATCGACGGGGTGGGGGCTGGAACTCATTCATTTCTGTCTTTTGCAGGAATGGCTCTGTATTGCAAGGACGCGTGTATTGTCCTTGCGTCCTAGTTAAGAAATCTTTGACTTGTGTGCAGCACTCTGTGAGGACACTGAGACACATCCAATTACAGGTAATCTGACAAAGCACAAAGATGGTGAAGGGGAAGATGGTTTTGACAATGTCACACTTCCCTGAGCCATGCAGCAATAGTTTGAAGACATATTGACGTAAAGAGGAAAGTTTTGGTGTGGAATGAAATCTCCAACAACTTGGTCTTGGAATGTGTATTTAAAAAGTGGTAGAATCATATTTTTTATACTTTCACAGTAAAGTGCTACTTTGAAGTGATCAGCTGCCCCAGCAGCTCCTATTGTGCACCCGTTGTGAGACTTGGTGCTACTATCCGCAGCATGCTGTCAAACTTCTCCTGACTCAGCCTGAAGTGAACCTGGAAATTGTCAGTGTACAGCTGGAGCTCCTGGAAGAGCCTAAACTCTCCCAACTCCTGTCTGTGTTTGAGGATGTCATGGACACACCTTCTCGTGATCAATGTGCAACATCTTAAGCTTGTTCGTCCATCTCAGATAACTCAAAACACTCATTAATATTTGTCAGACACTTCCTGAAAGCGTTTTGGTCGCCTGGCAGCTTCCACCGTCCGTGGGCACGATTTGAGCCGGTGCACTCTTCTCCCCTGTTCTGCACTCTAACTTCAGTACAGAACACTTTTAAATCAGAGATATTATTTAAAAACAGATTTTTTCCTCAATTCTTTGTTTATTCTGTTTCATTTTAGAAGAGAAATTTAAAAAAAAAAAACATTATTGATTTTTTAAAAATTTCCTTCTTAAACTAAAAAAAAAATGACTGAACTGAAATTACACAAATTTTTGAGCTTTCCAAGACCTTAATTTTGAGTTGCAGTAAAAGCACTGTGAAAGCCATTTATACCATGGTGAAAGACAGACACATAGCATTATTCATTTGTAATTTATAGTCTCTTTACCAACCTGCAACATTTGGCAGATCGTTAGAATTGACAACTTATTTGTAAAGATATGAGAAAGATTTATTGCATCATAACTTACTTCTGTGAGCTCCAGATGGTTTGATCTGTTTAGTAAATTACAACAGTTTACATAATGTAACCCAAACAAGTAAATAGTTAGATGATAAAAACTGCTCCCAAAGTTTCATAACTTACTTGTAATAGTTTTGTTGAAAAGAGCATGTATGCGCAAAGTCAAACTAAGTATGTCTTTAAATTTCATTAATGTTTTATTTGTTAAAACTGCGTGTTGGCTTTTCTCGTTTGTCCTTTTTTGTGTGTGTGTAAGGGAAACATTTTAGTTGCAACTAACATTTATCTAGGTTATTGGTCACTATTTGTTAGGGACAAATTATTTAATAATTATTTAAAATAAATCAATAAACTGCAACCCAGAGCCTAAGAAATCAGAGAAACTGACATAAAACTGATCAGACAAACAAAAGACATTTCAGTGGAATTTTGCCACAGTTTGTCCAACACATCTTTCCATATAATGGTAGCTGCTCCTATTGTTTAAAAAAAAAAAAGGAAAAAAAAAACACCCACACACAAAGTAACTAAGTTGACAACAATGAGAAGTTGTGAGTTGACGAGACACCTTTTTGCTAAATACTCATGTCAACTTTAAAGTCATCATACTGCCTAGCATTTATTCTGAAAAAAATGTATTTTCATATAAAGTATTCTTTTGGGAACCCAAAGCTGAGAATTTTGCTAAAGTCAAGTGCAGTACATGCTTAAGCTGTTTTCCTGGCTTGGGTTTGGGGAGGGAACCAACTATACATGGCTGGTAATGACAGGTTCCATTTTCCTCATGGCTTGTGGCCCATTGCAATATTTGTTTGGAGAATGGTGCTTTGCCGTCAAGTGTTGGACCAACTGGCAGCAATTGCTTTGCTCCTTTGCCCTGATGGCTGGCTTGTGTTTGGACAACACCAGCCAGGCAGACTGGCATCCAGGAGGCTGTAGAGGGAAGAGGTGGAGCAGGGAGGGTGTGACAGTGGAGAGAAACAGTTGGCTGAGCACCTCGGTGCAAGGCCAGGCCCGGTGCCAGCTGCAGAGAAGACTTCCCTGCCCACACCACAATCTTTGCGTCTCTGTGGCGACAGGGATCGTAGTTTGCACCTCAAAAGTCAACATCATCCCATTGCGATCTGTCTCAGCATGAAGAGCCATGCTTACAGCATCAGATTAAAAAATATCTTTCCAGTTCACCTTCTTTTAGCAACCTTCACTATTTTTGTTGATAGTAACACTTGACTGAATTCAACTTGACTCCTGTTTTTATAATTGCTATTACTTTATATCTTAGTGCAAAAATAGTGCAGTATATAATTTAAAAAAAAAACTTTTTTGTGTCTTAAATGTTTGATTTTTAACTTATATTTCAAGATAATCTCCTGTCCTACTGGCAACTGAAAAATAAACACTCATTTCCAAGTGATATTAACTTAAAGTTGTTAAAAAGGTCTAAATGGTCCACATTCACCTGGGTTCAACAAACGTTAAAAATTTCTGTTTCCACAAGTACTTGTCAACATGATCACACCGACACATGTTCAAAAACAAATAAAACATTTTTCTTTCAATAATAATTAGCTCGTGATATTATTTCCCCATAAAAAGTTCAGTTATCTAACTAGAATGCCTTAAAATGGTCAAGTAACATCCTCCTTTGTTATTAAATTCAGAGTCAATAAACAGGCAGTCTTTTTAATGTCAACCCCTGCACATGCAGAGGGAAGGTGAAACATCCAGACTTCCTATGATACCACTACAAATCCTTAAAATGATAGTGTTTGAAAGTTTAGAGCCATTTTGTTTATTTTCGAAGAGTTTACTGGGTCACATGTGTACATCCTGTCAGCCATCGTGTAAACTTTAACCCCCAGCCCACATTTTGATGGCGCCAGGGCTAACATTGCTTCACTGTTACAGGGAAGTTGTGAGGACATTGATGACTTGGCCTTGCATCCTTGTGTCATTTTCCCAGCCTGTTTGTGGAGCCCGTCAATCCCCTCGTTCACCTCAGTTGACCTGAACGCATCATGGAGTATCACACACATGTGAGGAGCCTGATATTCAAGCCAGCAACAAATGTTTTTCTAACTGTTGTATTATTATTCTACACCACTTTTGTCCAGTATCCTGGCTCATATTTAGACTTCTGCTTGGTTGAATGAGTTTCCTCAGTGTTTGAGCCAGGACTGTATTTTATTTAACAAGATGCTGATGCACACCCAGCCCATCTAGACGTTTCCCTGTGGTATGGCATCTGAAAACAGACTTGACATAAACCATTTCTAAACACTGGTTTCATTTCACCAATCTTTAATTACATTGTAGCAACTGAAGTACGGGATCGAAGCAAAGAACCATGTTAGCAAAGCATATAATAGTGAGGAATACCACAGTTTGAGGACACTGGATTGAGAAAAAAGAAAATATATTCTATACAAGCAAATATTGAAAGAAAAATTAAGGTGTTCAGGGCTGACAGACTTCTAAGAATGAGCTGCTTTAACAGTAGAGAATAATTTTGTGATAATTTAGAGATCATATCTCCATTTATTTGCTTATTGTCGTAGAGCTTTGGATTTTGCTCCATGACCCTCAACATGACAGTTTACATTCTTACTACAAGTTTTTACTTGTCTTTCAGAATGGATTTCAAGAATCATGACTTACGATAGTGCTGTTACAACAGTGTTACTACGAGTTAGATTTTGGCAGACATATCTCTTTTCTTTTTTTTCTTTCTTTGTCTCTGTAACTTTATAGGTCACATATTTCAGCTCAGCCTCAAGGAGCAAGCCACAGCCAATTAATTTTAGGTATACAAACCACAGGGTTGCATTCCACTTGCACAGTGTTCAGTGTATTATGATGCCATGAAGAGTGCCATTGTACCCCAGAAGGATGGACAAACTGTCGTCTAGCTCAGTGACAAAGGCAGCTGTGAGGTCATTGCCGAGGCCACAACTATCAGAACTATCAGTCTGGCAGGGAAAGACCATAACAACAAGCCCTGTCAAATAATGGTGTCAACGGTGGGATTGTGTTGCTTCATCTGTGTGAGGAATGTCTCTGTTTAATGGTGACATGTCGCTGCCTATTGACTCAGGGGGCTGGATTTAACAGTGTTTCTCGCTCTCTAAGTGGATTTTGCTGTTCAGTGATTTAATAATTTTGTTTTCCTTAAACTTTGAGATGTCAAAAGGGTCAGTTGTCAGCAATAGCCTAGAGACATAGATGTTGGAGGTGGCATAAGACTTTTTTTTTGCCTCCCACTGAGACCTGTAGTCTGTATGCCTCATCAGAATTCTTTTTCAACTTTTCATTAAGTAGTAAATATAATGCTTAAAGTTTTTAGTTAGTTGATGGATAGTTGTAAAGGAACTTATAAACTGACTTCCCAGTTTTTGTTTGGATAATTTGTTTGCAGTTATGATTCATAGATGTCACAGAAACTATAGCCACCTCAGCTGATTAAACATAATTAGCATTATCATTTTAAGCAACATAAAAGGGATGCTTTTTGTGTTTAGGATGAGGAGTCTTTCCAGGGTTCTGGATGCTGGTTGTTTTATCAACTTGAAGAATATTCTCTACTATTGAACCACCTCTGGCTCATCTTACCATCTCAATTTCAGCACTTCCTTTACTTGACTTGCTGGACTTTGCTCCTCTCTTCTTTTCGAATCAGAATATTGCTTTCCCCTTCTGCCGCACCACATTCTCCTTCCCTACTCCTAACAGTAAACATTAGATCCAGGAGTGGATCAATGGCTGCTATCCTTTGATCTGCCTGGACACATTACGAGAGGTGAGCTCTAATTGGAGCAAAGAATTGAGGATCAATGTTGGCTGTAATTGCCTGACACAGGGATGGGTGTGAGACTTTATTATCATTAATATTTAGACATGATGTAGGAGGACCCAGCAAAGGTTTAATGTACAACAACTGTGCAAACCTTTGATCTCAGGAGATAAGCAGATCGATTGTGGTTTGGTGAGGAGTGGCTCATGTGAAAGGGGCTGTGGAAGTGATGCTCTGCTGGATGCAGCAGGACCCACGCCTTGATTTCTGTGTGGTTTCACTGATGTTTCCTCTCAGCTCTGAAAAACAGCCCATGGATTTGCAGAAACAGACAAAATCAAAAATAAATGCATAAATGCATAATTTGCTGAATAATAAACTTTATATTCCCGTGAGTACATGTATTATAACAATGTTTAATTCATAATATGTAACATTCGTTTTACAGTTTCAACTGTATGCATTTAACTTTGTGAATGCTCCTTTTTATTTACTCTGTCTTGTAGTCTTCTATTTTATTATTCAAATTATTTCTTCATGAAACCTTTGTACATTATTTTCTAATTTAGATATGTATTTATGTATTATTTGCTCTTTCCATTTTGTGGTCCTGTTTACTTCTCCAAGCTTATTTATTTCTGCATCTCCTGTTTACAACCATGTCCTGGGAGGTTTATTTTACAATAAACCAAAAGAGAACACAGAGAAAACGAAACTTTTATTTCCGGTGAGCTGCAAACGTAACTGGTTGTCTTCAACAATGATCTAAAAGCATATAATGCAAAATATTTATGCATATGAGGAAGACTGTTTTTAAAAGTGTTTCTTGGTATTGACTAATTGTCACAGTGAGGAAATCCTATTTCACAAAATGGTGCCAGAAACCAGAAGCAGAAAAAATATTTCCTTCATCTTTTGTAGAATTATTTCTGAAATGTAGCATAAACATCTGCATTTAAGTTAAACTTCAGTTCTATTCAGGCCTAATATTTAACAAGTCCATTCTTTAACCACTTACCATCTTTTCTGCCTCTGTTGCTGTCAAGACACACTTTAATAACACTCTTTAACTTTTATAATGACACATAATTTAAAAAGGATGTAAAAGTAAACAAGCTTGTGGACGTAGATGGGTGTAGAAAATGGAGAAAGGAAATGCAGACACAAATAGATGGAGAGAATGGGAAGGGTAAAGAGAAAACATTTCAAAATAAATATTGTGATTAAAAATACAAAAACATGAGCATGGTTGAAAATTAAAGCAGATAAAATATTGTAACATTTAATAACTTAAAACATTTATTGTTATTACTTTTGTTACATTTATTGACAGTGATATATTTGTTTTGACTTTCTCAGTTTCACCTCTTCATATGCAAGCCATCACTCCTCCCAATCGCTGAAATAATAGCCTGACATTTGATCGGCATAACGATAGGAAAAAGTGCAAGTTGGCGTGTGTTCAAGTTTGGTCACAAATGAGAACAAATAAAACATTGATAGAACACGTGCCTGGTGTTTTTGTTAATTTGGTTACTGAGCGAACATTATCCTTGACCCATGATTTTCCTTTTTTGTTTTTTTGTTTTTTTTTTAAAGAGTGGTTTAGTTTCGTCAACTTTTATCATAGGTGGATGTTTGATTTAGAGATCTGACTAAGGAAAGATGAAGCGATAGAAATGTTTTTCTTTTTGGCAATCCCATTGTTTGGGGGCTGTAAGAGGATATGACAGATGAGGAGGCTCTGTGGGGCTCAGGTTTGCTTCCTTGGTGTCAGCAAACATAAGATGATGATACCTAATCTTATGGTTAAAGGAGGGGACTGCCTGATGGAAGACTCCTCTTACAGCGAGACCAGAGGCAGGAGGGACTATCCCCTGTATCCATGAAGGTGGCTAAGGTCACACTGAAAACTATGAAGCAATGATTTTTACTCTCGGTTTTGTCTCCTCTTTTGTTGTGCATGCTTCCCAAAGGACTGATGCGTTAATCTTTTCATCAGTGATTAAAAAAAAAAAAAGAAATCCGTAACACGTTGCTGTTAGCTTCCACATGTGTCACCTGGTGTTTTGTATTGGACAGGTTAGATAGAAGGCCTGCAGCAACTAGGTCACAAGTGACAATAATCTTGTCAACAGACTGAGCAGTGATTGGCTGAAAAATGAAACTTTACCCCAATAATGTCCACAAAACCTTACATACATCACCTGTCTCACCAGACAGCAAGAATATAATAAGTTGACAGAAAATTTACCAAAAAAATAGTGCGAGAGTTGGTCAAGGCCTAATAGAACATTTTTTGGTGCTTGGTTTCACCTCTGTTCAGGAGGAGTGTTATTAACCAATGATACTAAATAACTTGTGAAAAAAATGTGTTGACTAAGTTGATGCTCTGAGACAGGGAATCTGCTTGAGCCAAACTTTCTTAGGAACCAGTGTCTACTACAGTTGCACTTTTTTTTTTTCCTCTGGCTTTACTTTTTAGCCCAGTGGCTGTGTCGACCTCTTATTTACATTCTGTTTTTATACAGGAAATGCTGGTCATATTGTTTGGATGGCAGACTTGATTAATACCACTTACTCTTTCTGTGCAAGAAACACAACCTCACAGTTGTTGAAGTTTTGTGATCGGCATCGGCTCTTTGTGTCTGCAGATATTACTTTTCATTCCCGTGCACATCTCTGACAGTACATATCACATTCACTGCTGCCGTTGTGGAAAACCTTCGTTTCAACCAACAAATGGCCCTTTATGTAACATTGTGACATCTTCAGCAGTGTTTAAAGGAAGCTCAAATAATAAAGCTTACAGGTCTTTATATACCCTAATTGCCCTCTCCTACTATGGTATATTGTTGAAAAAAAATCATGAAATATGTATTTCAAACCATTATTCTGTATAGTCAGTCAAGGATGTATTATGTAGCCATGTTCAAAAGTTACCATTTTAATAATGTTACTACCACTGCTGTGTAGCAGTAAAAATACAAATTCTCTGCCACATTGTGTTGCTTTGGTAATTGTTCCCAGTCAAGAGCCCACAAGGCAACTACAGCAAGTATTCATAGCTTTCCAACAACAGAGCAAAGACAGTTTACATTTAAAAAAAATATATATATATATTTTTTTTTTAAATCATTGATACTTTTCTCAACTATAGCAAACAGACGAGCATTCATAGCTATTGTTTGCAACAATAGGTATAACAAACTGTCATACCCAATTTTATGTCCAACTGCTCTGAAGTTTCTCCAATTGAAAAAGATTTTTGTTTTCACATAAATGCCACTTGGACACCAACTCTGAACAACTTAATACAGCAGGAGGCCACACATTGTGGTAGGTACAGGAGACGGACGAGTGCTCTAATACCTGTTTTATGGTCCATCGTCCAGAAAAATTAAAGTGATCTTACTATTTCTTGTTTAAAAAAAAAACAAACAAAAAAAAACCATCAGTTGATTGGTCAGTATTTGTTAAACTTATGCCATAACAATCAAAAGGTCAAAAAAATACAACAAAATTAAACTTCAGTTAGATACCAAATCAAAGATTTGCACTTAACTTTAATAGTCTTGCCCACTGATAGACTGGTGACCCCCTGCTTTTTTGGGTGGATTAAACAGTCCCATGATTCTTTACACCTTATTTCTACTTACAGCACTGAAATTTAAACAGCACGGTGGACTATGACATAAAGAGTTAACCTTAAATGTATACACTCATGTGAAACAGAAGCTACAATGAGAAGACAGTTCATAGCAAAATAATAGGTAGGGTTTTTTTGGTTTGTTTGTTTGTTTTTGTTTTTTAGAGTGATGAAGAGCTCTGTGGAACCTTGTTTTTCATCAGTATTCAAAGCCAATGTCCTCTTCTCTATGAATGACTCTAATGGGACAAGCTTCTGTGTTTTCAGTGAGTCTGAATTTTCAAAGTCCTTGTGTAGCCTCTTGTAAGAGGTCTGCCTTCAACTGTTAAAATTAAAAGTATCTCAGGGTGCTTAGTATTAGGTATGCCCAAATATGTGTTTATATAAATATGTGCAGAGGATGTGTGTATTCTTCTTTATTTTGGCTCTTTCTGTGTGCGTCTACATACCTGAGAGTACTCTGATGAGGGAGGGAGACAGAAATGAGAGAGAAGCTTTTGCACTCACAGGCGTCCCCATCTGTTCGCCTGGGCTTAATTGTTCCTGGGTGTGAAGACATGGAAAAAAGGGAGGAAAGCAACTGTATTCATCCCCTGTTCCAGAGTTATTTCTGTAACATTAAAAGACTGCCACCAGCATGCTCAAGATTATTGCCATATAAATAATGGCACTTGGCTCGATTCCCCACTAATGAATGTCATTTCCTCTTTTAAACGAGGATTAATTATCGACGGAGGATCCCTCTCTCCTCCCACAGGGACCACTTCGCAATTAGCTGCCAAAGGATGACTGCTAACGTTTGTTTTTTTTTTTTTTTTTAATAAATACATCTATAAGTAGGCACGTGCATATGTTCCTGTGACGGAAACATACCCAATTAACTGTCTGCTTAATGCTGAGGTGAAACTGAGAGAGATGAGAAAAGGGACAGATGTCAGGTTAATATCTTTGCCTCGATTGTGCATTTGAGTTTTTGTTGGATGGTGGTGCTGTGTAATGTTGTGAAACTAGGGGAAAAGACAAAGTTGTGCTGCTTTGGAGCCAGCCTCCCAGTTACAAAATAAAGCAGGATAAACAAACACAGGCCTCAAATTAGATTTCCCAAAACACATCATTCCCTCTCATTTTACACTCGACTGCGGCCTGCACACGAGAATAGAATAAGCCGTGAAATCTGCCTTAAATACAGAATGGCACAGTCACTGGATCACTTCACAAGTGAAGGCCTTTTGGATTTGTCTCATGGCTGTGTTTTCTTTATTAATTTATTTAGATCTATACCAATTTTTAAAAATACCTTCTCAAATTTGAGGATTGCCTAAATCTGTCGACTACAACCTTTTACATATGACGGTTCTAATAGACAATCAGATGTGGGATAGTTTAGATAAATATATTCTCCCTTTTTTCTTGGTCCAGTTTAACTTTTTAAATCCCCATTATTCTACTTTTTCTCTCTATACGTCCCTCTTTTCTTTACATTTGTTCCACTTTTTGGGGGGCGAACTGTGAATCATTTTTGTCATAATGTTTTGTCAGCATTGATCACTTCATTTCCAAAAAAATTCTCTACACAGTTTGTCAGCTTTTTTCAATCAAACTGCTCTCTCGCCAGGTTTGCTGATATCAGCATGAGTCCAGTCTGTCAGAGCAAACGGAGGCTCGTGTGCTACAGTCAAGGCCTCTGAGACAAGGAGGTTTGATAATGAATAACTGTGAGAAAGCCTAGAAGAGGTGGCAGTTGCTGTACCTCAGGCTATAGTCATCCTCCCTTATTTTCCACTCTCACCTTGTTTTATGGCTAGATTCAGTTTCTGCTCCCTGGCTCGCCTCTTGGTGTGAAATGACCAGGTCTCGACTTTCCTTTTCATTCCCCTCATCGAGCTCACAGATACACACAAGCACTGCCAAGAATGGTTTTTCTGTTTGGATCTAAATATAAGATTTATGGTCTGGTGAGTGTGTCGTTTGACACGTGGTCATTCATTATTGCATCGTGATTAAGTAAATGTTTGTGTGTGTTCATTACATGTGTGTCTAAACTTTAAAAGAGAGATGGACCTCCGGTTTTTGTTAGGCTTACAGTAGCAGGTAAACAGCAGAAAGGTCACATGTTTTCACAGCAAAAAAACCAGTCCTAAACAATAATAATAAAAACTAAAACTCTCCTACATCATTGTGTTTCCCCCCCTTTTTTACTAGCTTGATTACATTTTCCAACTTTATTTCCACCTTTCTATCAGGGGTCTGTTGAAGAGGCATGCTCCAGGCTGTTGCAGGTTTAGCAGATTCTGAGGAGAATAATTTGGGATCTGCTCTGTTTCATCATCTCCTGCTGTCAGAAGTTTGTTTCTGAAGCAAGAGACTGAACATTTGCTACCTCGGATGATGTGTCACAAGTGGCACTTTGTTGTGCAGTTGTTTGTTTCTGGCAGGTTTTACATAGTGGAAATGAGCAGGAATCTACAGCCATGAAGAGTGTGCGAAGCCTTGTTTCTGTTTTTGGATTCTTGTTGTGGAGTGCTTGTATTTGTGGTTGTATTTACATACGTATAGATTTATATATGTTTGTATAGACATTGATCTAGAAATGCTTTTTAATGAGTGATACATAAATGATGTACAAAAAATGATTTTGCTATCCCTGTTAATAAGATTCAAATTATAGCCATAGAGTGTGTTAGGTCTAAGCTTTCTTTAAAGTTGAATCACATTTGTCACTTCACATAGTTTAACTACGAGAACCTGAACAAGCTTTCCTCCCGAGTACCTGTGTTGTTCCAAGGAGAACCCGTGCAAGTGGATGTTAAGCAGTGGAAATCTTTTTTTGTGCCCATGTGCACAAGGTGTAAGTGAATAAATAGATAAACAACCACCAGGTTTTGCAGAACGAGTCCCTCTGGCTGTGGGCCAGACAGGTAATACCTCCGGCATACTTTTGCAAGGGCCAGAGCAAGCCAAGCCTGCCTCAGCAGTCAGACTGTCTGCACATTTCTGCCGCTGTTGGCATACCAGGGGCGCCATTTTTCCTCCTTGAGACAGACAAGCTAGAGGATCTGATTGGCCTTGCGCCAATGCGAACTCACAAAGGCTCTTTTGACAGCAGGTCAGTCGGTTAACCAAGCAGTAGGCAGAGAGACACAGGAATAAGCCAAAAAGAAAAAAAAAAAACCTTCTTCACCCCTAAGCTGCAATTTGAAAGAGTTCCATGGACTAAAAAAGGTGCAACCTACTTGTGTCAGAAATGTAACAGGCATGTTTGACACATTAGTAGTTCTGCAGACATTTAGTTTTCGTTGGGAGGACTTTATGCAGGCCACACCTCTGCAGACATGGGTCTGAGTGTGTGCTTAGTAATCATGAGCAAATATGACCCATGTCTGTATGTTTTGTGTGTGGGCTCCCGTCCTTGTGGCCTCGTGTAGACTTTCAGGCGAGCAGAGCACGCCATAAGTGAGTAAAATAAACATCTGCAAGGACAGACAATAATCTGTCATTTTTTTCCCCTCTCTGTGAGCAACTTTATTAAAATCCATGATGGAGGTAAAATAGTTTTATTCTGTGGACGTTAGCTGTCATTTACAGAGCCAGTGAGACATATTCGGTTTAACCCACAGTCGCATTTATACAGATATTGCTTTTTGGTCAAAATAAATGTGTGCCCAGTGATTAGTTCACCTTTGTTGTGGTGTTGATGCAGCCTCAAATCTTATATTTTTATCATAAAGCTGTGTACGTAGATGCTGACAGGGTACCATTAAATAGCTGTTGATGTTCTGCTGTGGGCTCCCGTGCTCATTATCTCTCCAGTCCAGGCCTTGCTTCCCTGCTTTTCCCTGCCGCCCATCTCCTCCCCTGTGTATCAGCCGTTTTGCATACGACTGATGTTTAAATGCTGCATTGTTAACTGACGTGGGGTAGCCCTTTGCTGACCCGGGAGGTATTTGCTCGTTTGATCATCGGGCAGCAGTTTTAATGTATCGAAGCAGCGCCGCTCCGTAAAGCCCCTTGTATAGGTAGAGACAGAGGGCGAAAGCAGGACGAGGGATCTGTTGGTTGCAGGCCTGACAATATAGATGGAAGGTGATTATTAGAATATCTGTTGGTCAGCAAGGCCAGAGGGGATGCTGCTGATAATGCGATTCCACTTGTGCAGTGATGGTAGGTGTTGGTATTTCAGGGGGTTGTTGCGAGGGTTGTGGCAAACACAGAGAACAGATACCCTTTGATGAGCAGATTCAATATTTCCATCATGGTGTGTGCTGTTTTTTAATAAGCTTTTACACATTGTCATGTCATGCATATTTGCATGTCAACATTTTGTTCAGACCTTGTTCTGAGGTTTCCCTTATTTATTATTTATATTTCAACAATTAATAAGTACAGTTCCCAATAATAAACTTTTTTTCTGTGAATTCTGTCTTTTACAGCGATAAGGTAAATTTCCCATGCTCATTTCTGGCCATGAGACCTCCGGAAAGCCTGGAAAAAGCCTGAAAATCACCCTTGTCTTTACATTTTTGTCTATGGATACAAGTATCCCTCTTCATCAGCTGACAACACAAGAAAATGTTAATAAAAAGAGAAAGGGGGCAAAAAAAAAAATCACATCTCTTTACATCTTGGTACTTGTGTATCAGGACCCTGTTTGCGCTGAAGACAACCAGAAGAAAACCAGTAACCAAAAACCCCCAAAGTCTTGCCTTTTCCTTACCCTTGTTTGCAAATTTTTCTCCTTCTATTTCCTCCTTTTCTCGTAGCTTTTTTTTTTTTTTTTTTTACTTGTGTCAGAAGTCTCTTAGACTGGCAGCAACTTTAGATACGAGGAGAAAAAAAAACTCCCAGAAAACCCACTTCGCTCAAGTAGATCATGAATATTTGATGGATAGACCCTCATAGCATTCCTTGGTGAGCTTGTGTTGTGCAGAATGTAAAACTATAGAGAGAGTTCATTTGACTTGATTCTCGGCTCACAGTCAGGTGGATCAGCTGGACCACAAGCAAAATATTATGACAATTTATGTCCTTATTTGCTATGCTTGTTCGATTACCATCAGAAGTGCCGTGACATACCTAGTACTAATCATGTTATTCTGTCATTAAGCACACTTGACTTTGTTTACCAAAAAGACTTACCTTAAAATCCCTGTCGGAATAATAACCTTAACATGCTTCAAATGAACTCCCACCTTCTGTATCCGAGTCAAGCCCTGTGCATCCTCATGATCTCTCGCAACTGAATTCTGCAAATATGAATTGCCTCTTAATATTTCCAAACGTCCCAAAGCAACCCAGCTGCCCCTTGACTTTTGAACCATGGCGCACAGGAAAGCAGAGGTGAAGCAGCAATCTACATCTCTCAAGGCACTTCACACCCACGCTGTAGCTGAGATGGAGAGATGGAGTGCCACACGAGTTTACTTCTAACATGAGGCGGAAGGAATTCGTAGTCGATAAACTCTGACTGTCGTCATCAGCCCCTCATAGTAGTTCTGTTGCCCCCCCTTAATTTCCTATTTTCTTAGTTTTCTTTTTTTTTTCTCTGAGTTTTTGCAGAAGATTGACCCTGGATGCACACAAGTCCTGATTAGCAGCATTTCAGAGCTCAGAGCTTTATTGATCAAGCCTCCAGTGCACTAAAGCAAATGTAGCTGGAGAGTTGACTCAATAATGCTGTTACTGCAATAATCCCTGTCACGCTGGTGTCTCCCAACGCACAATCCAAATAGGTACTTTTCATGGGAAAGGAGGAGGGACTTGGTGATAAGGCTGGCAATTGTCAGTAAATCAGTCACTTAAAGGTCTCTTAGCACACTTCCGTTGTATTTTTCCTGTGTCCATTTTCTTAAAAACATTTCTGTTCTGGACACTCCAACACGGCTCTAAGGTAGAAAAATCTGCGGTTTTCTGTAAGTAAGACTAATGCACCCATTTATTCTATTACATTGTTTCACCTCCCTCTCTCATGTCTGCCGACTCGTTACCATCCCTCTGTCTTTCTCAGCAAAGAGACAGAGATTAGGGGAGGTAGTCTGCAAATTTAATGGAACAGCATGGATTATTTAGACTGACTAAAGTCTCCCTTGTAGTGTCAAATGGGGGTTGTGGGATGACATTATAGCACCACATTCTCTCCCTCTCCCACTCTCCTGCTCTCTCCGTTTCCTTGACAGATCTGTGTCTTCACATTGCTGTGAGGTGGACTGGATTGTTCAAATAATCTTTGCTTGATCTGTGTTATGTCATACCACATTGCCTCGTGCATTCTTGATGAATAAAAGTGTAGAAAATTGCTCTTTAACAGACTTGAACAGTTTGGTGCTGTGATCCTTAGCAGGGTCAGTCTTTTTACACCTGCAGTATAAAGCAAGGGGCAAGATGAGTCTTGCCAACACAAGGTTAACTTCAAGAAAACACTTCTTTCACTCACTTGCAGCATTGACATCCAATACAGGGTTGGCAAGTCTGAATCCACTCTGTATTGACATGCAAATGTGACCTTTTGGGATACCAGCAGCAGTCGTATCTTTTAGCTTCTCTCCTTGCTGTTGGGTTTATTGCTGTCTTGAAAATTGAAACCAACCAGAAGTTACAACGGCTTATGATCCACCATGTCAAAGAGACTCCAGATGAGAAGACGAGGACATTTCTGAGAAAGACCTATGATAACGTTGAATGCTGGAGCGTGTTGTTTCAAAAGTCACAAGTACAGTTGAAGGGTATTTAAATGGTTGACCAGTTCAGGCTTTTGTGCATTTGTATAAGAAAGGACCAGTTTGTGTTTGTGTGCACGCTGGTGAGCAGGATCACATCATCATCTGTATCTGCAAACATACAGGATGCAGAACCACATGGGACTTGAAGCAAATATTTGGAGAGTTGATTTGAAATGGCAAATAAACAGCATGCAGGGAATCATCATCACCAGTTTAAAAAAAAAAAATCTCAGACATAAACACTAATATCCTCATCTTTGTCATGGAATGTTAAACAGCTGTTTTTTTTAATGCCCAAAGAGCTTAAATAGTTTATCTGATGAGGGGTTTTGTTTTAAGCAAAAACTAGTTTAAGGATCCACATGAGATGAAGCTGCACAGTCAATTTCTGCGATAATTTCCCTAATCCAAACCTGTTATAAAGAACATTTAATGCTCTGTCTTCCTCAAGTTAATGTTGCTTTATAAGAGATTTTAAAAAGAAAAACTAAAATTTTATTTTCATTTTGTGAATCCAAATACTTCATCAGTGAACTTAAAAATACTCAGGAAATATTTAAACAATGGAACAGCGATGGAAATGAACATTTGACAGCTTATCTTAAAAAAAAAAAAGAAGAAGAAAAAAAGAAAGTTGGGTATGGTGCACTTTTGATTTATGTGCTTTAATGAGATTTCAATACTGAACAAACAATAAAAATTTATGGACACCATACTCTTGGAGGCCTGCAGCTGTAATGGTTAATGTTTTTTCACATTTTTCACCATGACCAGTAATCGGATCTGCAGCTGGTCCTCGGCCCTCACTGAATGTATACAGTTGGGACTGTGTGTTTTGGGAAATCTTAGCAGAAAGGAGAAATGTTGCAGCAGGTCCGTTAATGGGGTCTAGGAGTATTGCAGTGATTTGTTCTATTATGCCCAGATTTAGTCGCACCAGTGTGCTAGCTTTATTTTTATTTCTCCTTAATTAAATATTTCAAGATTGTTTTGTTTTTAGTTATAGTTAAGGAAAGGGGAGAAAAGAAAACTTAGTCGAGTAGTCATGCCATTAAAAGGGCACCAAGCATCTTAAAGCAATATGTTACAGTAAGAAAATAAACATTAAACAAAGTTACATTTTACACAAGGTATGAACCTAGCTTTTCATTTCATATCAAATAAAATCAGTCGTGACGTGAATATTTGATAAGTCCACCCTATTATAGGTTTGTTTTTCTAACAAATTTTCACTTGTGTACGTTTATTTCTCAATGTGTAAAACATTCACCATATTATAGTGGCAGTTCCAGTACCAGATAACTATATCCATCTATTTCTTTTCCATGCCATCTTCATCCAATTCACAGTCACTAGAGAGGGACTAAAGCCTGCTGCAGCGTGTAGAATTACAGATATGACCAAATTATTATGAAACTACCCTGTTTCTTCTCAAAATTTCCACATTACTGCTGTGATAATCTACCTACCACTTCCCTCCCGCCTCCTAGAGGGGTTATGCTAATAAAATGGTTTCATTTCAACACATCCCTGTATCAAGTCTTAGAGAATGGGAGTTTAGAAAAATTAGAGAGTGTAAGTGGAAAAATAAGCAATAAACGAGGCAAATGAATGAGCAAGAATAAAGAAGGAACAGTTGTGGACTTGTGGAGCGGAATATAGTTTACAAAGATAAAAATGAGAGAAAATACAGAGGAGGGCAAGAGTTCAGGCAGGTAACCTGGAGAGGGAATGATCTGTATACGTCTGGAGCTCAGAGAGCCACCTGTACATAACACCATGATGAGGAGAAGCTGCAGCAGCTACCCAAAATTGCTGCCGGCAAGTAAAGTTCTTAAAAATTCCAGAAGCAGTTGAAATATATTCTCACTTCCTCCTTCACCCACTCTCCATTTCCTTTCTCCTTTTCTCTCGCTATTCTTTTCATATAATTCTCTTGCATACACATTTTTGCCTCCACCTCTAAATTTACTCCTTCTACCTACCACTTTGCATCTTTCATCCTTTTCTTTCTCTCAGTCTTCTTCTGCCTTCATTTTCTTCCTCTTTGCACCAGTTTTCTAGTAGAGTACTGGGTCCCAGTTTAAGCTGCTGCTGGCCGGGGTTGTTAGCAGCCAAATAAAAAATGGATGAACTAGTAGGGCTCTGGTGCTATTCTCCTGCATCTATTTGGTACAATAAAAAAGAGAGAGAGAGGAATGAAGCGGGAAACGGGCAAAGGAAAAATCAGGCTGTTTCTTTCCAATACAAAAAAAAAACTGGCCAGCGATGTCAGTTTTCTCAGTTATTAAAGAATGATTTTGTCAATACAGGTCAAGGAAAGACCTGGAAATCCTTTTGTGATCAATAATCTTAACGATTACTTATGAGGTTTAAAATAAAGATCTTACCATTTGGAAATGATACAGTGCCTTGCCAAAACAAAAAAAAAGAGAGAGAGAAGAGGTCACCTCCCAGATTTTGCTAAGCCAGTAGGCAAGAGCCTCCCATTGAAAAAGTAGTGCAGCGATTTACTGTTTCAGCTTCTAACTAGCTGTTTAACCGATGCAGTGAACAGCTTATCGTTCCTTAAGAAGACACATCCGTGGGAAAAGATCGTGCTGTTTCAGAAGAGTCAAATTACTGGTCTCTTACCAGGTGAAGTCAATGCACTGGGGCTGAAAACCTGTTAAGGTCTAAGAATATAACGTTAGTGATGCTAATCGATTAAAACAAAGATGTTTAAGTTTGCTAGGGAGCATTACAATTGGACTCCAAAGGAATGAAACTTGGATTGTACAGAGTGACGGGTCCATTTGTTTGAAATAAGCATTCATTCAGGATAAGAGCAGCAGATAAAGTGGTGCGCCCATCTTTGGGGCCAGTGTTGTTATTTGTGTTACTGCAGTTAGTTAAGCTCAACAAATTGTATTTGTTCAAAAAATAGTTCAGGAAAGACATTTAACTAATAAACTTGTACAGCTTATGCTACTTAAACTTGTTCAGCCTCTCCAGCCACAACTGATTAAATCGGCTCCAGGATCAATTCAATGCAGTTCAGTGCAATTAAAATACAGCATACTTAGTAATGTAGTATTTCCATACTACATTACTGTGAAAAATATAGAAATTTGCTCTCCAAAAAATTATTTGAAAGACTTATTTCATTTTTACACAATGAATTGTATAGCAAACTTTTAAACCTGTAACACACTTTTAAAGATTAAATTAGTCATTTAGCGATTTTCAGTCTTTTTGGTCTTGAACATTTTGACTCAGGGTGAAAGGTTTGATGATTATTATTCATTAATAACTCTTCAGAGTTCTTCCTAAAAAAAACATTCAAATCATTAAATATATAGAAAGAATTTTTAAAAAAAAGCTTTTTTGTCATTGTAACACAAGTTTGTGTTTTATGTCATTTATCACCTATTGACCATCTCACTCTAGTTCAAATTCAGTTGCTGCAGTGTTAATATTCTGCTTTCATAATAACATTTTAATATTAGTATTAATATATTCATATTTTAGGTTTTCATCAATCACCATCAACATGGATAACTTTTTTCTTTGTGCCAGAAAGAAAGCATTTAGTCATTATAAAAAATGCTGCATTTATGCATTGCCATGTTTGTGTTTTATTTTAAATAAAGGACACAAATGCTTCCTTTTACATGTCATAGCTGTATATGATGATGAACTAATCAGTTCCATCTTTACTGTAGCGTAAACATGTAAGTGTTGGCATTGGCGAGCTCTTAAATGTTATTATTCCTGAGGGAATTACATGGTGTTGGGGTCTTCTTTAAGTAATTACAGTAAACAGCTTCCAATTAAAGGCCTGCTCCGAATGTGTGTGTGTGTGTGTGTGTTTGTGTGTGTGTGTGTCCTGGCATGCATGCATGCACACACATATTTCAGAGATGGTCGTTTACCTTTAAGACCCCCTTGGGGGCAGTAATCTGAGCATACATGGCGGGATAAGATCTGTCCGTTAAACGGGTCGGGTCATTATGATTGTACAGCGAAGTGAACCTTTCTCTCTCGCTCTTCCATCTTCCATTAGCTTGTTTGAAGTGTTTCACATTTTTCACGCGTTTTCGATCAACCCAGAGTGATATTAGGCCCGTCTTTTGTTTTGCCGTGTGTGTTATGTGGTTTTATGTTGTGTGTCTGTGTGTCTTAGCTCCAGATAAAACTTTTTTTTTTTAAAGTCAACCGTGTGTGTATATGAGGGAGTGCATATTCTGCTACAATGAAACATTTATTTGAATTAGTGTGATAGCAAGTCGAGGCATTTCTTAGACTTACCCCCACCAGCGCTCCACCTCCTTGTCCATCAATCAAACCATTTGTGAACACATTGATCCTTCCCTCCTTCCCTATTTCTCCCCTCCTCCTCTCCCATGCTGTATATTCCCAGGGTTTGGAAGGAGGAGAGTCAGAATGGCTCAGACAGCCATTGATTTTTATTTTATTGGTCTACTTGTGGAAAGAGGAGGGTTAAGGGAGGACCTGAGAGATGTAACTCTGAAGCTAAGTTTGCTTGTAGTGAAGTGTGTGTGTGTGTGTGTGTTTGTTTGTGTGTGTGTTTGAAGGTGGCTTGGACCTGTCTGCTTATGTCTGTCTCACTAAGATTGTTTTTGTTTTGGGTTAGGGGTGTTATCCTTCTGTCTGAAAGGTGTGTGTGTGTGTGTGTGTGTGTGTGTGTGTGTGTGTGTGTGTGTGTGTGTGTGTGTGTGTGTGTGTG
>JAOWBL010000011.1:5622100-5647970 GCA_028564865.1 Zenarchopterus dispar | reverse complement strand
TGTGTGTGTGTGTGTGTGTGTGTGTGTGTGTGTGTGTGTGTGTGTGTGTGTGTGTGTGTGTGTGTGTGTGTGACCAGCCACCTCTCAGAGCCATCAAAAGCAGGACATACAAGTATATCTGTGTGCCCTCCCTTGTGTGTTTTATGTGAGTGTATACACGTGCATGTCATTTAAGGAGCTGGGGAATCTGAGGTGGTGATGAAGCTGGCACCAGGGACTTGGACCGCAACACACACGTGTGTGCTCGCTCACACACACACACACACACACACACAGCTGAGGTGTATCCCGGTGCTCATTAGAGCTGGTAATAAGGCTGTGCTGCTGAAAGAGGAGGGAAAAAAAAACAGGCAAAGGAAGAGAAGGAGGGAGTAAGAGGTTTGGAGGGGAGAAAAGGGGGGAAAAAAGGAAGATTTTAAATTTTAATAACACTGGTACGATTTTGTAAATCTTTCCTGACAGAAAAGTCCTCATTATTTTCATCTGTCTCCGAGGAGCCTCTCTTCCAGCTTTGCCTCCTCGGGTAAACGGACCTTTCTCTCTTTTCCTCCATCTCTCGGTCTGTCTCTCTCCTCTCTCTTCACTTCTCTTTCACTCTTTGCTCTCTTGTTTTTTTTAAACATATTTCCTCTTCCTTTATTGTCCATTTCCGACCTTCATGCTTGCCTTATTATTTACCTATTGCAAAGCCTTTGCACCGTCTCTGGTTCTTATATCATTTATGTATATCTGCGTGTTTCCATCCAGTAATGTGTTAGTCGAAGGATCATCAGGACCAAACAGAATAGCCAACACACTGTACTCTTAGTAGCTGACATTTCAGTTACAGTTACTTTTGTTTTTTGTCAGTCAAGGGGATTATTTATTAGTTGGCATGATGAAAAAAAAAATACATGGAGATTAAAGTGAAGGTATTTTGTGCCAGACTACCACTTTTTATTAAAACAAACTAAATAATGACGACTAAGTAATTGGAATTTGTTCATTTTATGTTGCTGTTGCAGTTTAAGCTTACAAATGAAATACTGCATTCAAGAACATAAATGAAATATTTATGTTTGACTTTTAGGCTTTGTAAATAAAAATTGTACATGGCAGGTCTGACATGTCCAAAAGAGAAGATATACTGAAAAGAGGAAGATATTAAGAGTAAAGAAAAACTCTGTCAAATGGCGAAAACATTGTGTTTGTGCGTTTGACGGCCTGATATCTTTCACTTTCTTTATGTCTGCAGATGTTTACTTAGTTTACACCAGTCTTCTTCAGTCCAGGTCCTCAGGACCCACTACCCTGCACGTTTTAGATATTCCTGAGCTCCAACACACCTGATTCATAGAAATAGACCTGCTTCAGCTTGTCGTCAAGGTCAAGTCTGTTGATGATCTGTTAATTTGAGCAAGGAAACACCTAACGGATACAGTCTTGACGACCTGAACTAAAGAACACCAGTCGGCAGGGTGATGGCTAGGCTAGGTTGTCAAGTTTTATTGTAATTATTGTCAGATAGTCAGCCAAAAATGGTTGATAATGCACTGTTACAAGTCATAAGTGATTGGAAAAGATTTACTGAAAAGTATGAAAATGATTCTAAAAATTACATTTGGTTCATTATTTTTTAAGTGTTGTCCAGGATATTAATCTGGCAGAACTATTCCAATAACCACCCTCTCATGAAAAATATATACATATGGGGATGATTTAACCAAAAAGTACCTTGACAAAACTTGAATGTTTATTCAGACATTTTAATTCCACAAATCTGCAGGAGAGCATGCTCTGGAAGGGAAATAACCCAAAGTGTTTTAAATGGGACCTCTCAGTTTAGTTGCCATGGAATGCTGTGGTATCACTGGTGGACACGGACACACACACACACACTTTTTTTCCATCCCACGAAAGAAATGTTAAGTGTCAAAACTGAAGGATGGATCTGGTTTGATAAGTTCTGTACTGTCTGGCGACGTGTCAGGACAGGATCCAAGCACACAGCAGAGGAAAAACGTGTTCTTTACTCCCCCACCTCCCAATTTTAGATTTTTTTTTCTTTCTTTTCTTTTTTTCCATGTGAGGGACGGAAGTTTCAATAGGGCAACCTCAAGCATTGGTCAGATGTATTTTATTTTGGTTGGTTCTTTTGTCTGAGAAAAGTAACAGAGCTGTAATAAGTTTTATTATAGTAGCTATTGTGAGAGCTGCGCTGGATACAAACTTCAATCTACAAGCCACACTATGCAGATGAGCTTTCCAAGAGATTATGAAACCGATCTGTGTTCTGGGGTTTGTCTTCCACTTATAGAAACCAGTTGTTACTGTATGAGTGATGAGATTAGCAAGCATTTTACCATTCAGCACTCTGAGAGTAATTCTAATACGTGAAAGCAAGCTTCTCACTGAGGGTATAATGTGGCATAATTTCTCATCTATATAATCTCTGTGACTGTTAAGAGTGAACCGACCTTTACGTGCATCCCATTTCCCATGTGACGGTGAGGAAGACTCATACTCTTAAAGGCTGAGTTGGAGATGTTGGTAAAACCAGTAGGAGTCAGCAAGATTTTAAAAACGCAGAGTTTAAAAAGGCACAACCCTCTTCCTTTGGACGATGGTTACTCACAGTGATCAGATGGAGAGCCCTTCCACAGGTAGTTTATATTTTTGACTTTGAAACATTTAATTAATTGTTTGTCTATAGTTTGCAAGGACAATTACAAGTAATAAGGCAAAACCTGCTTCAAACAAAAGATTTCCTACCTAACCTTGTCCTTGTCAAACATGTCAGGTTATTTTTTTAATACCAATTAAGGATATTTTAACAGCAATATTGCACATGAACACTTCCTTTTATTCTGTTGAAGAATTTTGAAGTGTCTAAACAAACTTTTATGATCGTAACAAAGATGTCCGGGCATTATGAAATAATAATAAATGAGGTGCACAGTGTTACTCATTAAATACTTATAAAAGGGCTCTTACGTCACTCTGAACAGGCAACAAAGTTGTCAACTGGAGTTTGTAGGTGGAGCTACAAGCACAACTGCGAAGCTATAGAACCAACTTAAGACAATGAGTTTTTCTTTAAGACACTTTACCTTCAGATGTCTTTTCTTTTGCATTTAGTTGCAGTCTCTATGCTCTTATAGCCTTATTTTTGTCATTTTTTTTACATATTACAAATTACTTGATCAAGGCCAGGCATCAAAAAGTACATGACTAAAGTTAGTCTTTTCTGTTAAATCAGACACTGAAATAACGTGTTATTTTCCTGCTTTACTGCCCAGCGACTACTGCCTTGTCGACTAAAAACACACAAAGTAGTGTACACTTTTCACACATCATAGTAGAATATAACTGAAAACAATAAACTCTTGTTTATCACAAGTGCAGATTTTCAGATTTGCATTTCTCAAGACAGAGAATTTATGCTTGTCAATCTAATCACGCCACTGGTCGCCTTAAATTCTTAAACACAACCTCCGTCAAGTGTAAACGCAACACATACATTACTCTATGTCATACCTGAAACCCTGTCGAGCTTCCTGACATAAAGATTGTACTTCATTTGTTTGCTTCTTAATAAGTTTGCTGGTAAAGTTCTTTAAATGTGAAAATGCTGCAGGAGGAAATGTCCTGTTTTCATTATTATCAGTTACTTCAAACACCGTGTATATAACAGATAAGCTGTTTTATAGTATATATTTTTTAATGTGTTTGCTTTGATCAGTGTACACACAATTGCTTAAGGTCAAAATATGATGTTTGTTTTATGGGTATCTTTTTAAATGTGTGCTCAAATCTTTAATTGGAGCTCTATGATGTTCTGTACAGCTTGAACACTTGAATAGAAACACAGAATAATTCTGTGTTGTTTGCTGCTATGTCATACTAGTTTTATAATGATGTTTTTCTCTCATCTGCGTCTCCTCCACATGACTAGAGCTAACTTCCTGTACATTTTTCCCCAGCAGGACTCTCATCACCCTCCCCTTTTTTGTTTCCTAGCAGAAAAATTAACAAACAACACAAAGCAAGCTAGCTTCTTCCAGTGCACTTAACACACACACACACACATACACTCACTCCTCTGGGTATTTGGCTGGGATAAATAATCATTGTAAATAATGAATGTCAATTAATGGGGGAGATGTGGCCTTGCTAAGCATGCTCTGATTAGTGTTTCAATGGGATCTCCTCCCCAGCTGGCTGCAGCCAATCAGACCAGCTTCATCCAGCCGATGGGATGAGTCCGACCAATCACAGCCTCTCTGCCACTTCTTCACTCCTCATCCTAACAGAGGAATAGTTTCCTGTTTGTTGTGTGTGTGCATTATGTCAGATGAAGCTTCAGCACGGTTTTATGACATGACTTGTAGTCGCAGCATAAAACATTTTCCATAACTGGTACAGGTTTTTAAAACGTTTCTTATAAGTAATTATGTATGCATTTATTCAAGGCTAAGCTGTTTACTTATAGAGCAAACCTACATCTAAGCAGTTGTTGCAATGAGCTCTCTGGTGTTACTGTCACAGTTTGTCTTATTGCTAAAGCGAGATCCATGTTGATTGATTGTAGGTTTTAATTGGTAACAGCATGATCTGCATCTTAAGTCACTTCTGTGAGTAAAACTGTTTGTCTTCTACGTGGTTGGAGAGTCCTTACTGCAGAAGAGCTCTGTAAAGTAAGCACATTTCTGCAGAAAAGTGTATACAAAGATGTAAGCATAAACACTCCTGTGAGACATAACAACACCGTGCAGTGCTGCATTTTTACCATCCTGTCCTCCAGCCGTAGACTAAGTGGCTAGTTGAGGCTGTTGCAAGTCGGATCCAGAGGAGAGGGCTGCAAGTTCAACCGCTGTGTCGCTCAGACTTGTACTTTAGAGGGTAGCGGGGTGACTGAGCAGCCACCGAGACACCCACCCCTCCCCGGTGATAAATGACTGTGGCATGGGCTATTCATCTCCTGCTTAGAGAAGTGGACAGTGCCCCACTGCACGACCTCTCCTCCACCCCTCCACATGTCAGCAAATGTGATAATTCTCTCATTTGTCAGAAGCAACGGAGGGTTTTGGAATGTGCATTTGTCCGACTTGGAGTATGTGTGGTCATACAAACTCTGGAGAATTTCACACACACACACACACACACAAGAGAAGTCTCTACATCGTCATCTTTTTTTTTTTTTCTTCTTTGGTTCGAACCCTGCTCTTGTCGAAGTGGGGAAATTTAAATGTGCAAAAGATTGACTTGTTTTATGGCGAATTCCATCAGTAATTCAGTAATTTTATTACCTCCCGGAAACGAGTGAGCCACTTTTTCCACTTTATTGCACAAATAAAGTTTTAAAGCCTCTTGTCTGTGTGTATATGTTTGTCTGTTGCACTTGTTTACGCGTATTTTGCTCTGTTTTGGACGTATGCGTGTGACATGGCACTCATCAGTATGACATTTTTACACGACTGTACACGTATAATTAGATTGTTTTATATTTTACATAAATATGTGGTTTCAGACATTTTATATGTGTGTTTTACGCCCAGACGCCAGTGAACTTTATACTGTTAAATACCAGGTAATCAGACCTCATGGTAACTATTAAACAGAGTAAGCCTTCAGTTAATGGCTGGTCATTTAGTTTACACATAAACATGTGACTGTTTTATGTGTTTACTGCTCTCTGCAGACACAGTACGACTCTTGTGCACATCACCTGACTTGTCTCTCTTGCTTTCTTTTTCTCCTCTGCAGGATCATCCAGAATCGTATCCTGATCTTCATCCTCGGAGCCGTCATCCTTCTCACTATCATCCTAGCCATCTATTTCAATCTGCGAGACCACTGATCTCCGCTATGCACACACACATTTCCCCCTCCCTCCCAACAAATACAAACACACACACACACACGATTAATAGCGACAAAAGCGTTGTTCTGCTGTAATTAGGACAAATGGTCCTCATGAATCACTGTTTCCAAAGCCTGACAAGAAGCTTTTTTTTCTTTCCTCATTTCACGTTCCTTTGCTGTTTATTTTCTTTCTTTCCATCTCTACCTTTTCCCCTACTTTGGACTTTCTTTTCTCCTCCTTTTCTCTCTTTTTTCCTGTCCTCTTAGTTTACTTATCTTTATGTCAGGCTCTTTCTTACATCTCCAGTAGCACAAATGGGGTGTGTTTCTGATTATTGAAACTTAGTGTTGTTCTGAGTGTAGATTTGCAGTCCAGTGTGTCCCCAGGTGAATACACCCTGGTCATTTTTTCTGTAACTCAATGCTGATTTCGCTGGGTGGGATTTTTTTTTCCCTTCTGTATTAGAGGGGGGCTAAGTGTCTTTCAAGGTGTATTTGCATGCATGAAAGACAGAGTAACTGAGTTCCTCTCATCTATGTTTGCATGAGTGACAGTCATGGGCTGAGGAGGGGAGGGGAGGGCTCACACCGACACCAAAAAGGAGACATGCATACTGAAGTATGTGTGAGCTTCTGCAACTAAATGATTCAGCTGTTCTTCATGTAGCCCCTACACAGCAGGACAGTGCCTTCAGATAAGATATGTCGTTCACTCTCCCACTTTAAAAAGTCCAGCAGAGCCCAAAATAGACGCACGACGCTGCCTCCAAAAAGAGCGTACGCACGTAAAAAAGGCTGAGGTCAGTTCAACTTTGGTTTGTTCAGTCAGAATGAAAGTATTGTTTGTTTTATTTAAAGGATGCTGCTTCTTGGCAACATTTGCATTGAGGAACAAATATGATTGTTTTTAATTTGAATTTGAAAGAAATAAAAAAAGTGTTTGACTGACCCCAACCTTGACCAATACAATACATTGAAAACTTTCGTCAGACATTATATTAACATATTCATTATCCACTTTTGTTACCTTGCACTCCTCGGTCACACTTCAGAACTTATTCCTATGGACGTTTTAACTGTCATTGTGAAAATTACAGACATCATATTGTATGTACTAACATAATAATAGACATGTATAGCTTCTTGGCTTTAATTCATGTGATTCTGTTTCTGTTTATTTATAAATGCAGTTTTCAGTTAAAATATATGCTAGAAGTATACATTTTATGATGTTTAATGTTACCATTGATTGCATTTTGGCTGTTGACTGATTCAGACTACACACCAGGACCAAGCGAAATGTGTGGATTTCTAGTTTTCTTTTTGTTTTTTTTTCTTCTTCTATAAATGTATCTAACATGTTTTAGAACTTGTAATGTTTGTTCTATATTTTCCATGTCAAGTTCTGACGATCGTGACACAGTCCCCGTTTCTATGTTTGCCTGTATGCAGACTGACGTTGTGATACACTTGAAGGTGTCGAACTGCTGCGTAATTCTTCAGGGAGCCTTGGAAGATCTAAATTTAAGCGCATACTTGGGGAATTTTCTGAAGTTTAGATATAGTATGGTTTGAATAGTAATGCTCTGTGAGCTACAAGCACGCACACATACACACACACACATACAGTACATGCAGTAAAGCACTGGAGTGCTCATCTGTCTCATGTGGTTGGTGTGTCGTTTCCCACTAAGCACATTTGCTATTCTGTTTCAGGGCCATAGTCTTCATTTTCGATGGTACTGGGGAGTCATCCCCTCCCACCCCGAAGACGCACACGTACACAAGAACACACAAGCACGCACACACTTCCAAAGTACCTCCCCTGTCGGCCACCATTTCACAGGCCCTCGCCAGCCGCAGCGCCGTCATCGGCTTCAAAGCCTCAAATTAATGGCCAACAAAATAGTGTGCCTCCGACTGTCCCACACGGGGCCAACCCACCAAGACTTATCATTAAAGTCAAGGAATAATGAAAAAGTGAAGGAAGAAAAGAGAAGGGAAAAGGAAGGAAGTGAATAAGGAAGGACATAGGTGGGGGGTACCGGAGCGGAGGGGGGGGGTGTTGCATTCCCTGGCAGCTTGACAAACCTCATCTGGTAATGACCCTCAGTGACGGCGCTTTCACCCAGTCAAAGTGCACCGTGTGTGTCTGCCTGCATGTGCAGCCTGCCTGCAGTTCGTGCTGAAGTGTTCTGTCTTTCTCTGCCTCCCCATCCCTGCCACCCCCCCCCCCCCACCCCCCCGTTCTCTCTACCTCTCCTGCCACCTTTTTCTCCTCCTCCCCTCCCTCCCTTCCAGCCTGTCAGATGAGCGGAGCGGTAGCTAGCGAGTGAGCGGTGGAAGGCAGCGTGGCGGCGGCTTCTATTTGAAGTTGTAATGGTGTCAAAAAGTCAGGGCTGACTGACAGACGTCAGTCCCACAGGGCCTCATTAAAAACAGACCCACTTGACAAGGAAATAATTGAGCGCCGGCGACAACTCGGGGGCCCCTCCGCATTTTTAGATGTTTTTATTTTCTTTTCATTATTACTGCAGAGCTATTATGTTCATTAAGAAATGGCATTAAAACAAGTTTTTAAAAGCGAGGAAAGGCAGGTTGGGGGTGGGGGGTAGGAGAGGGTGGAGAAAAAGAGCGATGTATGGAGGTGGGGAGATAACGATTTGTTTAGAACCCCCGTTCTGTTTTATTACTTAGACAGGAGTACTGTCATGTGATACCGCGGCAGACGTTGGCTATCATCTCTTCTCTCTATCTCCTTTTTTCCCTTCCCTTTTCCTTTTATCCTCCTCCCTCACTTTCCCCCTTACTTTGTGTCATCCCTTCCTTCATGCATCTTCTATCTTTTTTTTACCTCTCCTTTCGCCATCCCTTTCTTTCTTTCCATCTGAGCAGTGGGTGTCATTGGAATATGAACTAAATTGTTCATCAGTGCCCCCCATCCACCCACCCACCCACATACACCCCTCATGCCAACATACAACCCACTATTACTCCTTAAATTTGCTGATTTAGTTTTCGACATGCGTCTCACCGCAGTAGGCTGAGAATGAAAACTTGTCAAAAATAGGTTATATCTTATTCCAAGGGGCAACAATAGCAGCAGGTACAGACACCTTTTAATATTTAATTTAGAAGGGTGTTAACCCTCCTTAAGTGACTGGAGCTATGTCTTCCATACAGACACCAGGAGAGATGGGGGGTGGGGGGGTGATAAAGACAGAGGAGCGATTAATTATTTGATGTCTGATAAGTGATTTTGAAGCTATTTATGCTTCCTCCCATTTGCCTATGAGATGATTTAGTCTTTCGGCGTCCCTGTTCTTGTTTTTCCAGACATTCTCAATCTGGATGCCCTGTGAGAGACAGAAAGATTATTCTCTGTTTATGTTGTCACACAAATAATAGTTCTTTTGGTTTCTTTTATTTGACAGTGTAAATTATTTTCCATATTTCTAATACTTTACCACCTGGGATCAGGCCGTCTCCATGACGATGCTCTGCTTCCAAGTAAGCTCAGCAGATGCTCTTTTGCTCCCTGGTCCTTTTTCTACGAGGTCTGCAGAAAATGTACAAAAGGACGACTCTTCAACAAGGAGCCTCTGTGATGCGCCGCCGTTACAAAAAGCCAGATGTTTGTCTGCCATTTAGGACAACAAGGGATTGTGACAAGCGTTTGTTTGAGCAGGCTGTTCCCGTGTGGGGCGGGCCTCACACTGGATAAACGGCACCAGTGGTGGGATCGCAACAGGAGGGTAGGCGCTTCATCTTCAGGAGTGTCCGCATGCCGTCATCAGGCACACACACACATACACCAACACACGTGTATATTAAAGCAGCAACCACAGAAACAAACAAACACAATGATGCTGTTTGAGAACTACAATGAGTATTCTTCTGTTTGATTCAGTGAAAGCACAACGCTGCACGTATGGTGCCCCATTAAGAGGACACACACACACACAATCTAGTGTATGGCTGTTTGAAAAGGAGCCATGTTCTCCATTTGTACATGCCACCCGTCCCAGCAGAATGGCTCTTTCTCTCGTCAGCCCTTTATCTGACTTTTCTTTCGCCCCATCAGCACCATAAACCATTTTATTGGTGTCTGTGTTCACAGTGAAATGACAATGCCCACCATTATTTCAGGAAGCCACAGAGTGTGCAGGAATCCATACATGGATGTCTGTGCGCTTATGTGTAAATGATGTGTCCCCCCCGTGGTTGAGATGGAGCCAGAATTCTTGGAGAACTGGAAAATACTGGACTGTCCACGCATATTTGAATCCATCTGTTACATCTATATTAATCATTTGTCCTGTTGTCTAGATTTGATTGGTTCATCTTGTTCTCTTCAGGTGGACAAGTCAGATTCTAATCTGCACCAAACTTGACTTGTGTGATCTCTGGCAGTTTCAGTGTTGTTCAACATCTGTGATTAAAGCAGTTCTGAATTGCAGTAACCAAGATGCCATGTCATAACTTGCATCTAACGTCAACGCTTGGCGACTGGCACCTCTGGAAAAAGCACACGGGTTAAAAACTTTGAAACTAACATCAACACTAAGGTAAAACTAGCCTGTAGCTAAAGACATTTTGCTTTGGAGGCAGTAAAAACAGCTTAGAGTTGATGTAGCTTGACTGGGCCAAACCAAACCAAAGCACTTAGCAGCATCCGCCAACCTCCCCCCACTCCCTTCCTGCTCATCCCTCATATCCATCATACCTTCGATCTTGCTCCCTGTAGAAAACTGCCACAGCCTTTGAACTGAAATTAACACTTTACCACTACAAAGACATGAAGTTGTAACCAGCAATCCCATTTGCATAATAATGTGGAGATGAAGAAATTGGAACTGTTAATGCCAAGCCATACCCCTCCACCCCCTCTCCTTCTCTCTGTCTCTCTCTCTCTCTTTTTTTTTTTAACACATTTAAGTTTTGGTATGCCCTTTGCCCTTTTTGTTAAACTCTTTACTTCACAAAGATTTCTACATGGTTGTGTCCAAGTATATCTTTTTTTTAAAAAAAAAAGCTTTCCAATGTTGGACTTGGTCTAGTCTTGCAAAGCTTCTACTTAGTTGGCTGTCCATTTCAAAAGACAAAAGATAGAAAAGTAAGGATTAGTGCCCGGGAGGCACTGAATGGCCTGGACGTTCTGAGAGGGGAAGATTTAGCTGTGCTCACCCCGTACAAGTAATTTACTTTGCATATGGTTTCTTAGCAGACACGATTCTAAATTTCCAACTGGGAGGCATCAGTGGAGGAATCACTGTGTTCAAAAGACGGCCTGCCAGTCATGCTCCTCCCGTAGCTGGAGATCTGAGCATGCAGTGATAACCCGCGACATCTTTCTGGAAAAACGGGGAGTCGATCAGCTTTGATGGAGCACATCCGCCATGACAGGCTACTGAGGAGCTCACTAATGAACTGGGGAGGGGGGGAGGTGAGCATCGCTTTACATGAGAGCACTGAGGAGCATGATGGGTAGATGGATGGATGGATGGGTGCCTGCATGAACCAAATGAGGTGTACTAGTTAGCCACAAGGCAGCCTGTGCTTTGGGATATGCAAGAGGATTGAAGAGTTGGAGATGTGTGGTGCATTGTCTGGGAGAAAAGGGCACCAGTACCTCCAGCAACCTACTCCCACCCCTCCAGATTGGTGGCAATTAAATATTCATCAGAAGGCTGCCAATCCCAGAGCTCTCTGGTCAGTTTTCTCCATGTAGGCCAGGAAGTAGAATTGGATTCTTATGGGGGGGGGCTGCTGCAGCTGATGCGTGGGGTCAATTGAATCAAGAGTCCAAAGGTTACAGAAGCTGTGTGATGTCTTGTTATATGCTCCCAGCTCATATAAATACCTCACTTGTATCCTGCAGCACATAAGAGAATCCTTTGTTGTTTTTTTTCTGCTTATTATTTAAATATGGACAAGCTAACTACTCAATCTGTATCGTACTGGCTGGATAAAGTTCACTGCTTGTTAAAGCAATTCTCATTTACTCCGATAATCTTCCAAATTACGAACCAAACTCTCCTTGAAATACATTCTGCACATCCTGTTCATAAAACCTGCCTCACAGGCACTTAGGAGCCAGGAAAACACACAAACACATTTCTCTCTATTGAGACATATGGATGTGGCAACAAAATGCACAACTTTTTGTTCATCTCAAGGACTTATGAGGGCCCAAGTGAACTGAGAGGTCTTATTGATTTTCCCTCTTTTCATGCTGCGACTCTGGGATTACCCATTTTCTCATTCATTTTTAAAGGCAACTCACAAGATTCTTCCTTTCCTATTTCTCTCTGTTTATTCCTTTTTCCATCAGAACCCCCATCTCCCCCAACCACCACCACCACCACATACACGCGCTTCCAGACTCCTTCTCCACCACCGCAGTGTACCCACCCCTTTTCCACATCCAAGTCCCTCCTTGACCCTGAAAATTGTAATTCAGCCATAGATCACAGCTGCTGAATATTAGGGCTTACAAAAGCAGTTAAATAAAATATGCTGAAATCATCTAATCCCAGAGGCCACCGCAGAAATTCTAATCAGGTGAGGGGAAAGGGGAAGGAGTCAGGAGAGGGATTATGGGTAAAGAGAATCGTCTGGATCTACTCGGCAAGAGCGAAGAGCTGACAGAGAGGTGAGGTTGAACAAAAATCATAGAAGTCGTTATAGACGTTTAGATGGATGGACGGCTTTTGAGATAGCTGACTTTTATCCTCACTACAATTTAAAAAAAAAAAAAACTGAGTCACAATTTTAACAATGGTTGCAAGACAAAACAAGACAGTAGCCCATAAACTTGTCTACATAATTCATATTTATGGCATTGTATAATCACAAGGGCAGTTTTTAAAGCGTTTTGGACAGACTTTGTAATTTCAGGTAATCTGTGCCATACCATTATTCAACATTTGTGCCAAAACAAGCATTGCCTCTGGCTAAAAGTCTTCAAAGTCAGCAGCGTCTTATAACCTGCAGTGTCAACCAAACTATTTGTAAAATAATTGAGTCTCTGGGTATGAATGCACTCATTTTATGCTAAATAAGCCAACAACACTGTTGGCCCATAGGCCTTCCTTTGACCAAACGTAGGAGGGTGTCAAAACATATTAATTATTCTCCTGGTATGCTTGTTAAAGTGAACCACAAAGGTTGACCCAACTGAGAACAGCACATTGCACAGAGTTGCTTCAGATGATGAGATTTTATTTTTTTTTTCACAGAGCAATTTAGTGAGGACTATATAATTTTAACATAAACTGCTGGCGTAAATCTAACATACTTATGCGAAAATCAGTTTTCTTTTTTCTTTTTTTTCTTTTTTTACCAAGATACACATATAATAAATGTTCCTTCACATAAATTGCACGCTATGCTACGTTTGGGTGATTAGAAAATCATAAACCAACATCAAACCCGTGTCATCGGGAGTGTTGTGAAAACTTTTCACGCTCTTTCTCGTCGCCGTTCCCCTCATTGAGCAGCTCAGACTCAGTCACATGTAAAATGGCCGGACGGTCCTGAGAGAGGTGATTGATCGAGCTTCAATCACGCAGCAGTTCTCCAAACACGGAGACGGTCAATTACACTCCAGGATCAAAATGCTGAATTCACAGACCCAACTCCAGAGAGAGAGGGAGACGAAAAGGAAAAGTCCAGAGAACTGTGTTGGGCAAATTCTGCTCACCAACCAGCAGTTTTCGTACTTGGCTCTTTGAAGCATACTCGTTTGCCTCCTGTTATATCTGAAACAACAGAACATCGCTCTGAATCTTTTCGTTTAGAACTGTAAAACACATGTAAATGGGTTTTTGCTTTCTTCAGCCCACAGCTTAGGTGTGTGTTTGTAGATAAACGCTGAATTTGAACACCTCGTCTGTTTGGGAGAGAGCCGGCCACTTCCAGATGAATCCAAGTTTAACACAATTTACACTGAACTGTGTTTTTTTTTTTTTTTTTTTACATTTTTGAAGAGGAAAAGCAATCATTTTTCTTCAGCTTCACTTACAAAGACTGGCTTCACGATAATGTGACAGGCGGTGCGCACGGAGCCGACACAAAAACAATATGAGTTTCATAAAATAAAAAACTGAGTTGGTAGAAAGCTTTAAGATTGAATCAAGACTTCGTGTTCTGAGTAAAATGTCCTCACCTAATCTTAACCGATCCTAAAACTTTTATTTTGTTTCTTAAGCCACTGATTAGAAATCAGAGTTCTCAAAACAGGTGAAATATCGGCCCATACTTTTAAACTCAGTGGATTTATCTTTTGGTTCTTTTACTAATTGTGTAACCAGACTAAACTAAGAACAAAACACATTCAAACTAAATTATATAGGTGTGTATCATCTTTGTAATTTTCTCAAGGTTTTGGTAAGAACGCGTCAAGGGTTTGGTGACATGAATGATGCTGGAGGTATTTAATCTTCAATTCAGCCTGTTTAGAAAGAAAAGGATCTTATAGTTAAACGCATCTCATGTCGTTCAATGGATGCTCAGAACTGTAGCACTCATTCAAAGATGGCATGCTTCCTCAAGTGGCAGTCTTTCTCTGAAATCAGGCAACGGGAATGAAAGCTATGTAGAAATGGGAGTTGGTGTAACACAGAACATTTTTATTGTTTATGCAATTCCATAAAGATGCAGGGAGGTCAGCGGCTGGAGTTACGCTGTCCTCCGCCAACATGCTCTGCGGCCTTGGGCTTCTATTGGTCCATTGCCTTCCGTTCATTTTGTTAAGCTTAACTATTCCCTTTTTTTTTCATCTGCAACTCACAAAATAAAACCATTACCAAAACTGCCTGTTTTAATTTGGGCATGTGAAGGTTTTGTCATGTCAACCTGGATGCTGTTATTTTCAATTATCACGATGTTTGAGCAAATTCAATTGGATGCACGGTTCAATTCTGTAGGATTAACCTGCACACCCACCTTTGCTGTCATCACTGAAGGATTTGAAAGAAGGTGCCTCAACTCTTTCAGTCAGCACAGAAAAGCTTCAGCTGCACCACGGTGAGAGGATAGTGCTGCCCAACACGCCACCGTACAGATCTGTGATCCACAAATTTATAGTCTCCATTTCATTTAGATCTGTAAAACTGATAAGCTGTTACTACGTTGTGACAGGTTTGAGAGAAATATTTGTTTTGTTTTACCGTTGTGTTATCTAAGTTCCAGTGAATGCAACATGTGCAAGGGATGCTTGAAATTAAGTAATTTAAAAGTTTATGGTGGAAGGCAGCAAAATGGTAGCAGCCAACTACTGATGGCACACTGCTACAGGAACGTGAGATTAAGTCTGTGAGATGTATTGATAAAGAAGTTGCTATGGTAAATTGTTTGCTAAGTAAGATTTTCACATGTGAAGTGTATAGCCTTCCTGACACCACATAACTTTCAAAACAGCTTGACGTATTCTCCAACCTTACAGCAACTTGAATTTACACCACAAAGATACTGACACTCACCAATTTGTGTTGTCTTTTCTTTTTTAAAAAATTATACATAAAAAGTAAATTCACAAAATAAACATAAATCTCACATTTTGTAAAACTGGGAGGCATCTTACACATATTTGTGTGAAAAAATCTTGTCAATGGGCACAGTTGTGTGAGTAAGCAAAAGCAATAGGACGCAGGTTTGTTATGGCTGTCAGGATGCCTCGGTAGGTGCCTGTCAGAGTTTGAACTCCACAGGTTAACACATGATGAATGATGGGTGTACGCAAGAGAAGACACCATCCACAGAAGGCCAGATATATGGACAAGCTGAACATGGAGTTGGAGGTCTGAGCTTGGAAGATTTGCTTTAAAGAACAAGGAATCAACAAAGAAAAGGGAATTATCTGACCTTGCAGCAGGAAGAAAGGAGCCTTTGTCAGGTTTACAGTTCTTAAGGTGTGGTTGAAATGTGCAGTAAGTAATACAAGATGGTAATTGAAGTACCTTGTGTGACATGGTGGTCTACCAAAACTGATCTACTCAGTGACAGTTTCAGCAAAACAGAGAAATGTCTGTCACAACATAAATGTACTTTGAGACGATCAGCTGACATGAAGATGCTGGTAGTTTTGATTAAAGCCATGCAGTGAATATGGGTCAGATTGTTTCAGTACCATGGACAGTTACACAGCTTTTTACTGACTCTTAACCCATAACGACCCGATGTCACATACGTATATGTGCTTTAACTTTCAAACCTGAAGTGACACATGTTGAGTCAACATTTTCAAGACAAACTATCACAATTTTTTAAACCAGAAACATATTTTTTTAACTTAAAAAAAATGGTGTGAAGCGGGCTTAGCCCCAGCTTTTGGATCTATTTTTGTTTTGCTCTGAAATGGAAAATACAAACTGTTGGTTGAGAACCTAAACTCTTCAGGTGAAACCCGAATGCCATACTGATCTAACTAGGAAATAAGATGTTATGAGTGGCTGTGCAGTTAAGGCCCTGAAAACAAAGAAGTAAAATGGAGAAGAAGGCTGTTTCACAGAAGTGGTGCTCTGTCTGTCAAAACACGACATCAGAGACAAGAATGGTATCTGACAAAAGGACAAATCTCCTATGTGGATTTTTGGATCTGGGAGGAGAAACTTACTTGGGAGTCACTTGACATAAAGGTAGGCCAAGAAAGAAAATGGAGGGAAATAAAACATCTTTAAGTTTTAGAGCCATTGTTATGAAGGTAGTGTGCTTTGAACTGTGGACTTGGACTGAGCTGCTTTGACTTTTAAAATCAAATCCTTTTGATTGCTTAAGTTTTTCAGAGGCGATCTAACCATTACATTTTCATGAGCTAAGAAGACACAGGTATCAAATCAAATCAGCCATAATAGCTACAGAAGAGTGCTTCATTATCATTGAGAAACCAAGGTAATACAATGCCTCCTGGCCAGAGATGAAACGCTGATTTTACATGTGACGCACGCTGATGCTCAGCTAGACAGGGTGGTGATGAAGCAGAGGCCCTCCTGGTTAGACTATGTCTCCTTAAAAACAAAAAAACCTCCCAGCAGAGCACCAGCTTGAAGCTGATGTGCTATACAGAGCTGAGGTCACTGGTTCATCCGTCAGACAGGCTCCTCGCTGATGGATGGCACTCAGAGCAACGCACGCCCAATCCGCTGTAGCCCTAACCGCTGAGAAAAGGCCTTTGCAGCAGAGAAATAAATAAATAAACAGCAACATCAAAGGGATGTTCAAAAGAAAAACAAAGCCTGCACACGTTCGTTTGCAAACACACACACACACACACATTGGCTCTTTCGCACACATCCGACAAGAGAGAGAGAGAGAGAGAAAGGGGAGGCGGAGGGGAAAAAATACAAAGGACTGAAAGCATACACATAGTTTACTCTCCAATGACACTCGGCTCGAAGAAAATCCAGACAAAACAAGGCAGAGTGGCAAAAACTGGAGTGTTTGATGGTTCGATATTCACTCTAGCAGGCTCAGAAACAAATATCAGGCCAAAAACGGAATTTTGTTTTTCATTTGTTACAATTTCTGCACACGCCATCAATGACCTTTGTATTTATGGTAGTTGTAGCTTGTTGAGGGAATAAATGGACACTTTTACCTGCTGGACTTCTAGTGTAGTGGTTGCCACTTGTGTGTTGAGCTACGTAAGCCACATCTGTCTACAACTGGCTCTGAAACAATCAGCCCAGTGATGGTTTTGTAATTTTCAACAATTTCACAAAAAAGGCATACGGGTCTTACTAAGAAGTAGTGGGTTTATAGCCAAAACGTGATCATCCCTCTTAGACAAAGAAGTAAGTTTGGTTCAAAATTGCATATTCTGTTGCACTGAGTGATGTGACTCGTTGCAACATATACAAAGCAATTCATTCTCAGTCATTTACATATGTATTGTCCTACTGTGTAATATATAACCCCAGCCCGCCCCTAAAGTATCCATTGCTTAAAAATATAAAATAAAACTGAGTAAGCCAAACAATCTGCTTGGAAAATGAGAGAAATTCTGAGTTCTCATATCTCATATTTCCAGACAGAAGGATCTTTAATGGGGCCGTCGAGCTGCAGCAGAAAACTATCGTTTGGTGTCACCTCCAACTTGTCACAAAGGGATGCTTTGGGAGATTCTAAGATGCCATATTACTCTTAACTTAAATGAGTCGTTTTGGTGAATAAGTCTGACTGGGACACTGAGTGAACAAAAATGTTTTCATGAAAATAGGACTGTGGTGTCAAAAATTAAGCTAATGTGGGGAAAAAAATACAATCAAACTTATATGCTTGAACCCAGACAAAGTAAAAGGACCTTGGACATATTCTACCACAACACCCCTCCGCCCTCCCAATGAGGACTTGTTTGCATGTCAGAAAGACATATGCTTAAAAAAAAAACCTGTAAAATCACATGTATGGACAGTTGTTGACATTATGCACATCTATAGTTTCTAGAAGTCCAAAGTGGCCTTGTCATTTTTTTGGTAACTGCATTAATATTTTAAAGATCACCATCAGAGTGAAGAAAGACAACACTGGCACAAAAAGTTGAAGAAATTCACAAAGTAACTTCATGCGATTGAAAATCAAGTTTGAGCTCAAGAACTTTTTCCTTAGTCAGACTCCAAGGATGCTATCGGGAATACTGAGATTGTTTTGGGGCTCTTTGTTTTTATTGTACCATCAACCTTTGCACACTTTCCTCTATAGACTTTTCCTTCCTCCTTTTTTGCCTTCAGTGACACTATTAAAAAAGAAAGCTGATTATTTACATTTATGCACTCATTTGGGCTGAGCTGTTTTTCTTTCTTTTTTTTTCTTTTTTTTTTGTCTCATTTAGTTGATTTCTGGAAAATGCAGCAGGGCGTTAATGTTTCCCTGATTGTGAGTGTTGGTAAATGGGAAGCTCGGCAGACTGTGAGCGCTTTGGTTGGTTGGGGAGCCTTGCTGGCATGGCCTTGAGTTAGTCAGCATGGGCTCAACCCATGAAATATTGAAGAAGTTGGGAAAGCTCGGCTGGGGCACTCATGTAGAGTGGGTGTGAGGTGTGTGTGTGTGTGTGTGTGTGTGCTTGGGAAATGCCTGCCGGTGGAAACAGTGTATGTTGTGTCAGCTCCCCCAAACCAAAACAAACTCATGCAGCCCCCTGGTGTACTTCAACAATCAGAAAAGTGAATTGCAATATACCTTCCATTGAAAATATATAGTACCACTCCATCTCTCTTGCTTTCACACCCGGCTCTCTCCTCCCTCTTGCTATCTTACACACTCACACACCAGCCAGGCTCTCCTAGATTTAATCTCATCCTTATTCCATTAATCTTTTTGTTTCTTTACATCTCCATTTCTACATGCAAATCAGTTCCTCTCATCTTTCTGATTATTCTCCTTCACTTTCTGCTCTTCCTCTTCCTTTCTGTTTTCCAATCAGCCTACAGAGGTACTGCTGTTTGTGTGTGTGTGCGTGCGTGCATGTGTTCACATATGTGTCTAGTCAGTCAGTGAGCTGAGCTACGGTACAGACAGTTTAGTACAGTTGAAAGAGCACATCAGACTGCTGCCCTGCTCTCTCAGAGGGCTGATAATATGAGCCCCTCTTACTTTTTAGGAGCTAGTGAGCCGCTGCTCCTCTCTTTAAATGAACTTCAGAGGGGGAATCAGATTGACAGGAACACAGAGAGGGCTGCCTCGTTTGACTGGCGGTCCTGTCAAGGTGAACCCAAGGTGCTCTCTCAGGCCCACGCCGCTTTCCACAAGGCTGCCCCGGTGAGCTGATTGGGTCTTAATAGTGCAGTAATGACCAAAATAAGCTCGTGCACACTTCTGCGTTCACTCAGCCTCACCATTGTCTCAGCCAAGGACACGTTATCTCAGAAGATTGTATAAACTTAAAGGTCTAAGCCAGCCAATTTAGCAAGTTAACATCAGTTGAGACTAATCTTTGTTCCAAAGTATGTGAGGAAAATATAAGGCCTGGCGTAGTAGCTGTTTGAGAAGCCGTGGATTCGTTTTTCTCCCCCTGACAGATCCTGCATGGTAATAAAGGTGAGGGGAAGCCTCTCTTTAAGCCTCAGCACCTTAATAGACTGTATGATGACACTTTATCTATAGTTTGTGCATATAATCACCAAACTAAAGGGGGCGACCTCGGGGTGTGGGTTCACCCGCTGACACTTGACATCTTTATAATTAACTGGGAAGGTCTAATCTCTGCCTTCAGATGACGCGTGGCCACATTCCATTTAATATGCTTATAAGCACAATGTATTATTCAAATATGCTGATGAGGCTCTGTTAGAAAACAGACTTTGTGACACAGGTTTTTCTCTTCCGTCGTGGCGGGCGATGGGGGCCACTGATGGACCTGCAGGGATCGGAGAGCAACAGCCCTTCTGAAATTTTTATTCCCTGTGAACAGCAGCAAAGTTTCTTTCTACATTTTCCTTGACTGCATGCTGCTACTTTGAATTTAAGCAACGGACGCAAGACAGAATTCCAACGAGCATTGCTTTATTTTAAGCGCAAAGACTTGAAAATTGATTAGTTGCGTCTGCAGCTGCAGAGCAGACGTTTATCGAGCCATCGCTACTACTTATAACCCATATTTCAGGACAGGGACCACTTGTGTGACTTTTACTGAAGAGTATTGGGCGCAATCAGCCTTATTTAGGCTGAGGGAAGCAGCAGAGCCTTTTAAGGATGCAGACTCTAACAGGGCTGGAAGAAAGAGCCTCTTATGTTCACTTTTGGCTTGAGTTACTTTTGAGAGGCTGGTGGTCGCTGGGTCAGAGGCTTCAGTGAGCCGGTAACAACTACACGAAGCCCTCAGTTCTCACCGGAGCTTTTCAGCTGCAGCAGCGCTTTGCCACATTTGCAACCTTCTATCCTCTCAGTTTAAGGAGGGAGTGAAGCCAGACTTATCTGTGCTGTGACTTCTGACTTAAACGCTATTCATGCTTTAGCCTTTCCTTTCAATCCATATTCATGAATCACGTGCAAATTATATAATCAATATACCACCGCAATTACACTGTGGTGAGGTCATGTGGTCCTGTTTTGTTTGTGGAAATATAACATGCACACAAACTCAATAAATAAATAAAGAGGCATAAAAATATTGTAATGAATGCATGAAGATACAAGGTCATTACAAACAGGAATATTCATTGCATCTTCTGCCAGTTTTTTGAAACTGGCAGAAATTTGACTTTTAATCATACTGATATACAATTTTTAGTGTGTTGATGTTTAAAGTTGCTTAATATTTTAAAACACCAGACAGTTATTAATCTGTCCCTTTCTGATTTTCTCAATCATATAAATATTGTGAGGCCTACACAGCATAGTGAAATGTAAATCTGACCTTTCACTGCTTCATTATACTCTTTGTTTTTAGTTTTTAAGATTATCAGCTAAAAGAAGTGAAGAGGCAAAAAGCCTGAAGAAAATAATATTAAAGACAACAAATGAGCAAAAGTCTGCTGTACAAGTAGACTTTTCAGGTTTTTCTTAGATGTAACAGCTGATATTAAGCAGTGTTGACCTGCCTTTTTTGTTCCTTAAAGGATGTAAACATTTGTAAATGAGTGTTTGCTTGTGTTGAGGGCATATTAGCTTCTCCACTGGTGTCCGTGGGGATTGACTGGGGGTGCTGTTGTTGATTCTGGACTCATGAATCCTTCCCTGCCTGGAGCCTGCCCCAGTCTCTCCACAGCCTCCCACTGAGCTTTCTGGCTTCATCTGCAGCTCTCCGTCCGTCCAGCTAACCATCGCAGCTCCTGCCTCCTGTGTCATCTTTCTTTTAACTAGACGGTGGGCTTCTCTTTTAATCAGCTCAAGCCTTTGTAATTCAGCCCCCTCCTATTTCTCATATTTTATGAGGCTTGTTTTCCTCTTTAACTTTGTTTTGATTTATTAGTTTCATACCAAAAAATAAAATTTCTTTGCCTTTCTTTATCCTATTTTACCAAAACATATGCATCTACATTTTTTACCCCATAAACTACAAATTAAAGAAAAGACTAATTTAAGCATCTTAACAAGGTATTTGACCCCCCTCTGCCACCAAAACAGCTTCAAAGCCCCCTGACGTTGCTTCTACGAGTCTCTGAAACTGTACCAAAGTAATGGGACACAAGTTTTCCAAAGGAAATTTTCTCATTAACTTTTTTGATGATAGTGGAGGCGAACTAATCAAGTCAGTCAGATAGTCTGAGATGTGATGGACTCATAGGTCATAGGATATTACTCACATCATTTCAATATTCATTAAACTATTCAGGAATTTCTTCAGCAGTGTGGACAGCAGCATCTGTGCAGAAATGCTGCATCAAAAGATAAAGGCGATCTCTCCACACATCCATATGTCCATTTGTAGTGACTCTTCCATCTAAGGGAAGTATTTCACCCAAACAATGCCAGCATCATCTTCTCCAACAGCCACTGGATCCCCCCAAAGCGATGGTGAAAGAATCATGCTCACCTCCACCTGTCGCTTCAGTGACCCCTAAGGGGCTTTAAACCTTCCTTTTACCTACATTTGCTATTTAAGTACATATCAGGAATCAAAAGCGCTAAATTTCAAAGCTGCCTGGCATGGCAGATGTTGTTTGGAATTTGCATCTTGAAGTCACAGAATTTAAAAATCAGCTAGTAGTTAATAATGAACACCATACCTGAGTTCTGTTTGTTTGAAGTCAAAAATGAGAACGAAATAAGACATGGAAAGTTCTAAACCACAACTATCATTTTTACTCCGTTTTATCCATCCATCCATCCATCCATCCATCCATCCATCCATCCATCCATCCATCCATCCATCCATCCATCCATCCATCATCATCCAAGTGAAGTCCACACAGAATAGACCCAGTCTATACTAGCAGTGGTTTATATGTTCTGTTTAATTAATTGTTTGTTAGTTTTCTTACTTTTGTTGTCTTTGTGAATCTCTTATTCTGTGTTTAGTCCTACTTTGTTCTGAATTTGTCTGCTTCATTTTTTGTCCTTCTGAAACCATTTTTTTTTCTTTTTAACTTGTTTCCTTGTACATTGGGCTCAGGTTTGCTTCCTGTCTGCATCTAAATTGTGTTAATTCCTCACCTGCATCACATTATATATTAAATGTTTATGCTCATTGGTCTTGGTTGTCAGATGCCAGATTTCCATCTTTGTGGTTAATTTGCATTTCTGTGCCCCGTGAAGATCGGTTTCCTACTTCTCATCTTGTTTTTTGGATTACCTGCCTTTGCTGTGTCTTCAGTTTGTTTTTGTTAGTGAGTGAATAAAGTGTTTCATTCTTCATTGTGCCCTCCACTCATCACATCACTCCTGAAAAAAAGATTTTTTTTTTGCCTCTGGACATTCACAAGCTCAAAGTTTTTCCAGCCTTTATGCTACATTTATCACCTACTAGCTCCAGCTCTATTTTCAAAAACATTAGATTTGTCTCGGTCGTCTCCTCTAGCTCAAAACAAATGTAAACACAACGATTTCTCAAAATGTCAGGCTCTTACATGTGAATATAATCACAATAAAAGAAACCAGTGAAACTTCAAGAAGGCTTTGCTTTCACTCTGAGCCTGTATTTGTACATCCCAAGCCTGCCTCGTGTCAGGGGTGTCGATAGATACAAACAAAATCCCTAAAAATCTGATTAAAAAGTGCCAGACAGAGACGATGCGTTGCGGAGTGAGTGTCTGCCAACAATTCCTCTTTGCAGACGCATCAAGAGGAATACAAAAAGCAACGAAACAGGGGGGGGCCAACCAGCCTTTTGGCAGCCGTATGAGCGGACTGATTTATTACTTTTTCACACCCACCTGTTGTTTTTCATAGGTCTTAATTAAAAGCCTTCTGTGTGTGTCATAATGAGGCGTCGCTCACACAAGCATGAGGGCAGTTGTGCAACATGTGGTTCGCCCAAAATAAAAAGGTAAGAAATATTTCCTGTCATCGGCCGTGCGTCGTGACCCCGCCACAGGGTTGCAGCTATTTTTGCATCGTGATAATGCATCCCATTAAACTCAGGAGAGTGATATTACAGTCTTACCTTGCTTTATAATGCCAGAAATTTAACAAACCAGCTCTTTTCGCCCAACGTCCTCCCTCTTTATCGCTTTGACACATTTCTCTTCCGCTCCTTCTCTCCGTTTGTAGGCCCGGGCAGATTGTCACTGTTATTTACCAAATATAGTCTGACAAAGAAGAAGTGGGATTTTTTTACTGATTGAAGATCAAAGTAGCAAAGTCTCCTCCTCGAATCCCGCCCCTTCTATTAGCCGCCCTTAAGAACAGAGGAAAACATCAATTTCTCGCACATCAATGGCGGCTTCATAATCAATTGAAAAAGACACTTGTATGGGGATGCAAATCTTATCTTTGTCTTATTAGAGCTTTTAGAAGATGCATGTCGGGATTTAATGTTATGAAATAAAAGGGGGTCGCTTTTTTTAATCTAAAGATGCAGAGGCGTTAGTAATGGCTGAAATCAAAGCCTGGAGACTGTGGTAATTACTGGAGGAGTTTGCCTATCCTTATTAATATTGATCAAATATTACTCTGATCTGATCTCTGGGTTTATGATGAATTTGGAAGGTGGTTAACGAGCACAAAGAGGAACATGGTCCTCGTTTTCCCCCATGCAACAACCACAAGCAGATGTCCATTTTGCAAGGTTTTGACGAGAAAGGACCGAAAGAACAGGAGGAATACAGTTGTACAGGAAGTAAAATTCTTAACTATTCACAGCCTTCCTCACGTGGCCACCGTTTGCTTCTTGCCTTGAGCTTTAAGAAGGTGATGGGTCCTCATACTAGCTGGATGACAGAAAAATAAAAAGACAGATGTGTCACAGGGAATTCAAGGTTGGGCTTTTGTTGACCTGATGATGATGATGTGTGGAGCCTTCAAATAGCCTTAAATAAGCTGGTCTCCTGTGGGCAAAAGGGATGCACAACCTGCACTGATTCATCTGCCCAACAATGCCGCAGATGATGACAGAACGCTAAAAGATCTTCATTTTGAAGTGTAAATAAGGCCGGCTCAGAAGTGTAGCAGATAAGGGCACAATTTATACATAATATATCTCAATTCTAGAGAGCTTAAGTTAAGCCTAAGTGGTGACTTAATACTTGATTTCTTGCCCTAAAATATACAACATTTATCATATGGGAGTGTGAAAGGTGGAAAACTCATTAATGTTTATTTCATTGAAATTCATATATCGAAAAACCTCCAGCTATGAGTACATAAACAAAAGAATGAGGCAGCTTTGCAGCCACCCATGTGGAAAGCATTGATTGCTCCTCGCTTGAAGCCTTCAGGAGTCTATTGGACATAAAAACTTTGGGCCGATTGATTTTTCTGCATTAATTTCTCAATTAGAGCCTTCGAAGAAGACCACAAGGGCTGCAGCCAAAAAAAAAAAACAAAACAAAACAAAAAAACCCACTCCAGTTGAGACAGAAGCGTGAAGCTTTGGGGCCTTATTGTTGTGGGTGTGCATGTGTTTTGATTTGTGTTCATTATTTGTCCACATCTGATCTACCTAACACAGAACTATCTTTGTGATTATGATGGATTTGGAAATCAATTTTCAGGAAAAATAAATACCGGACAGGCAGTCGATATTTGAACCAAACTATGCCCTTAAACTTCTTAGACTCTCCTCCCTTCATCAACGCAGAATATTAGAACAAAAGACCAAAAGACCTTTAAGAGCAGCTGTGAGCGAGGAGTTTGTGTCATACTGACAACAAAGAGCATTTTAACAAAGAGAGAAATTACACAGATAAATACATACTTTGTTTTATTTTATTCTCCTTGTTTTTTCTTTCTTTTATTTTTCTTGCCATGTGGCATCTTCATCTGAAAGAAAATCAGTAAAACAACAACTGATGAATAATTATGTAATAGGCCATTAAATTGACAATACAAAAAAGTGGCTAAAGGGTCAAAGGAATTTGGCACAAACAGTGTACCAAATGCCATATACATATGTACACACACACACACCAACATGCACATATATATA
>JAOWBL010000011.1:5559352-5615777 GCA_028564865.1 Zenarchopterus dispar | reverse complement strand
TTTATTTGTATATGTATATATATATATATATATATATATATATATATATATATATATATATATATATCTATATATATATATTCTAACTGATATTGTGTTCTCCACATTATTTTCTGAGCTAAATACTGCAAACCAGCAGCCCATGATCTCTTAATTGTTTCTTTTTTAAGGCTGGTCTGCACTAAAATAAGAAACAGAAATAGAGCATCCAAATGTGCATCAGTTATTTGTGTCCAGTCTGGCTGCCGAGGGAGAAGAAAAAATAAAATGAAATTAAAAAAAAATATATATATATAAAAAACCCAGCTCAGTCTGTGCTGCCAGTAAGGAATTCAGGTTAGTCCCAGAGGACATCACACCTGTCAAGAAAGCAAGATGCAATAACACCCTCCATCCCAAAAAATAGATCTAAGGAAGCATTAGCCAATATAATGAAAAATAGATCTAAGGAGCTGACAAAGCAGATAAAATAGGAAAACAAGCTCAGAGTAATTCTGCTTTGATAGGCCTCAAATATTTAGTAAGCAAAAAAAAAAAAAAAAAAAAAAAGGACAGAAACAAAAGTAGGTTATAAAAGATGCACGTGCAAAGAGACTGGTTTTATACCAAAAAAAAAAAAAGATGTGAATATTAATATTAACTTTATTTGGTCTGAGTGTGACAGACTGGTCGGGAACAGAGGAGTCAAACTGGTTGCAAACAGCCGGAGGAAGTGCCCTCTTTTCATTTTTTTTTTTTTCCCCACTGGGAGACCGCCCATATGTGCGTTTAATCCACATTTGCAAGCAACTCCTATCTTCCTGCTCTTTTACTATCACTGTCCTGCTCCCAAACTGCCTTTTTCCTCCTCACATGCTTTTTCACTGCAGTCGTCCGCCGGCTTCCTCCAGCACTCCCTCTCTCTTTTCTCTCACCCCCCGCCACCCCGTGCTTTTCTCTCTCTCTCTCTCTTTTTTTCCTCCTATTTATGAAAACGTCACTTCAAGTCCCTCCCTGTTTGAATCTCATTAGTTTCTTGTGTGTTTCTCCCTGTCAATAATCCTGAATCCAGACTCTCTCTATTTCCATCCCTCTCTATCTGTCAATCAGCGCCGCCTTTGAACTGAAAACCACTCCGACCAACTTCAACTCACTCAATCCGAGCGGCTCGGCTCCTTCTCCGGCTTCCCTTTTCTGCCAAGATTCCCTTCTTTTTTAGTTTTCTACCGACCGCCAGAGCTTTTGGAAAACGCCAATACAATACCCCCCCAAACTTAAACTCGGACTTTCGGGATCAAGGGTTTAAAAACTTTTTTTTTTTTTTTTTTTTTTTTTTTTTTTTTTTTTTTTAACCCCCTCCTCCTTGAAGAAAGATTTCTGCACGGGGGAAAATGCCGCAGCTCAACGGCGGTGGAGGGGACGATCTGGGCGCAAACGATGAAATGATTTCCTTCAAAGACGAAGGGGAGCAGGAAGAGAAAATTTCGGAGAACTCCTCGGCAGAAAGGGATTTAGCAGATGTCAAATCTTCTCTTGTAAACGAGTCGGAAACGAATCAAAACAGCTCGTCGGATTCAGAGGTAAGTGGCAGATTTGAAAAAGCGGGGCTCTGTTAAGTTATGGGGGCCTCCGTTTCTTACTTTGTAGCGCTTGAAGACTTGAAAAGAAAGTTAAAAGTGTCCCCCCTCTCGTCGGCCGTTGTGCTAACTTGAACGCAATCCTTGTGTTTCATTGCATTTCAAGGCGGAAAGACGGCCTCCGCCTAGATCTGAAACTTTCAGAGACAAAACAAGAGAAAGTTTAGAGGAGGGTGAGTTTCTGCTTTATTGTCCTCTTATTTTTCAGTCATGACATTACATTTTCCTCACGGAGGGAATTTCCTCCGCTTTATTCCTCAAATGCATTTTCAGAAAAGACGAAAGTTTCCAAGGCCACTTTATCAAAAAAAGTTTTCCTCTCTCTCCCCCCCCCGCCATGTTAGCTGCGAAAAGGCAAGATGGAGGGCTGTTCAAGAGCCCACCGTACCCGGGCTATCCGTTTATAATGATCCCCGATCTCACAAGCCCCTACCTTCCCAATGGATCACTTTCTCCGACAGCACGCACAGTAAGTTCATTTATTTACAGCTGGATTTGTGCACATACACTCTTCTCACTCTCACACACACGGACTCCGAGCAGACAGCCGGACGCGGAGTGTTGTCACCCAGAAACGTTGCCGACAAAAGCGCGGAGCCAAGTTTTCCAACTCCACCTGAAGTGTACAGTACGGCGGCATGTGTGCAGCTAACGTGCTAGCACTGCTAAGCAGTGAAAAAGGACATTATGATTTATGGCAGGTGAAGTTCAAATTCGTCTTTTAATTTCTGCTTTAACCACTTTTAAATTAAGTGCTCGAGCGCCTTGTGTGTGTATATATATATATATAAGAAAATCCTCCTTTTCCCCGTCCCTCTTCTTCTCATTAGGGTCTGGAATAATAGTATTAATCCAGGCTACAAGTGCATGTTTTAACCTACTGAATAATGCAATTGCCTTGTGTTTTCGACAGCCTCATCAAAAATGCCCTTTTTTCTAACACAAGCTGCTCGCAGACCTTTACACTGGCTCTCTGACACACTGTAAGCAGTGTGAGTAAAACCACACAAATAAAATCAATATGCAAATGAGCTTTTCAAAGTGATTTGCATGTGTCAAAATGTGGAAAGAGATTATGTGAAAGGTGTATACATGTAACCTTATTTTTTTTTAAATCCTCTAAAATATTAAACAGTATTTATTCTTGCTGTGATATCTCTACACATACATGAATTGTACAATACATTTATGTAAAATATATATTTTGTTAAGGTGTGATTTATTCAGTGGAAATGATTGTGCCACATGATGCTGTGTTTTGCGTATGTACCACCTTTGCTTCCTGGATAAATCTGCTGGCTTTAATCGAAACCTTTTTAAAACAATATTTATAAATAAATTCATGTTATTTATTTAGACACAATGAGCCATGCTATAATTATGCACACTTACTCATTTGCTCAGCACCTCGCTGGTCCCTCTGGGAGAATTGCAATCCTTAAGCGGCATAATTTCCTCAGCCATGGGATGTTTGTTTCTTTTTCTTTTCTTTTTTTTTTTCTTTGCCTATTTTAAATGGTTGCAATTACAAGTCAGCGCTTTAAGACCTGTCATCTCATTTTCCAAGGTTAAGGCAAAGACCAGGCATTAGGAAATATGACCCTCCAACCCTCCCGCCCCCTCTCCTCACTAAGTCAGTTCTGCCTGGTGAAACTGATATTTGTTACCTTTTTTTATTTTTTATTTTTTTTTGTACTCTGGATGTGCACACCTTGAAAAACGAAGGCACATCTGACACATAATGCCTTCTTTTGTGTTTGACACAATTTCTGCTTCTGGCTCAATCATCCGTGGCCTCACGTGAAATAATTTTTGCTGCCCACACCGGTGTCTCTGTGCGTGTTTGTTTGTCTTCTGCACGAGAGAACATTTTGCCATTCTTCCTCTCTTGGCGATCCGGCCCTGTTAACACTGCTGGCTGGTATGTAGAATTAGTCACACATTATTCTCATCAGCGCTGACACAAATTCTTAACAACGCTCTCAATTCCAAGTGAAGGACTTCCTTGTTTCAGTGGTAGAGTTTTGTAGTTTTTTTTTTTTTCTTGTTGTGACTATGACAGTGCTGTGGAGTGTTTGTCTCATTGTGCTTATGCAGCGTTTAAAAAATAACTAGATTGTGTGGCACGTCTCGAGGATGCTGCGTCCAGACGGCGTCGACCTTTGCTCCGTTAGCGCTTCTCCTGAATTGCAGGATCTGATTTTTATTGTTCAAATCATGGTTACTTGGTATACCCTCTCGGCTTCATTTCCTCATAGTTGAGACACAATCATTTGCAAAATCTAAAAAAAAAAAAAAAAAAATCACCTGCTGGCTGCTGAGGAGGTGCTTATTAGCAGGGTTCGAGAAAACATTTCATCCAGCTTAATTGAGTGTTGTACCTGAACAGTAACCATGTGGGAGCGCGCTTTTTCGGCTCGCGGTGGTCTTCCTACTGTACCACCTCGGCCCCCTCTGTCTGCAGCACCCTGTGTGTCCACCCATTAGAGCTTTGAAGTCAGCGGTGGCTGTAATATAAATCTATTAGACTTAAAGCTGGTATAAATAATTCACCTGGACATTGATTAGCTGTCTTGCTCTCTAACATGTCATGTTAGGCTCTGAATATGACTGCTAGTGTTATGAGAATGAGACTTTCTCTGTCTTGTCATGAAAGCCTTTGATTCTCGCCGCTTTTTCCTTCAGTTTTCTTCTTCTGCTCCTCTTGGTTTTATGCTATTGTTGAATATTATTTTAGGCCTTTAGAAAATCTTTATTTTAATTTTAATTTTTTGCACATCTTTAGGTTAAATTCTATGATGTTTTATTTATTATTATTTTTGTTCGGATGGCACTTTCCCTAATCCATCTGGACATCTTAAATTGATTGTGTTATTTTTGTATTTGCATGGTTTGAGAGGGGAAAAAGAAATTCCTGCATGAGGCCTTTAACCATAGTTTGTCTGACCTTTGGGAGTCATAACCAGCGAGAATTTGTTTTTCCTACTACCTGAGTCCAAGGAGGTTCACAATTTAGTATCATTTAGCAATTTGACATGACGCTGTGCCCGGGCTTTAAAAGCCCTCCTGCCCTTGTCTCCTCCTCTCCTCTCGTCTCCCTCCTCCCTGAACCCTCACACAAAGGCCTGCTGAATCACTGGGTGCAGTTTGAATTGGGGAAGTGGCCTGGCTAGTTCACCCTGGTTTTTCCATCCTTTCACGTTCCCCCTTTTCCCCTTCGCTCCGTCTATCTCCCTTCCTCCTCCGTGTGTACCTTTTGTCTCCCGCCGATGCTAACTCGGGGCTTGTGGGGGGAAATAGGGCGGCGGGTTAACTCCTGTGGCGTGGGCTAACATCACACCTCAACAGGTCTGGAGACGCAGAGCAGAGGCCGAGGGAGGGAGGGTGGGATCTAGGCAGCCAGCTCTCCTGCATCGGGGCTGCAGGGCCGTAAATCCGCTGGCTTTATTTACTGCCTCTCGGACTTATGAATGTTAAGATATTTGACGCCACCCCTGGCCCCATAATTCTCCAGGCCCGGAGACTTTTGGCGGAGGTTTTGAGTTTCGACTCATAATTACGAGTAGCTTATAAAAGAACAAGAAAGGGAGGTGGAGCAAATGGGCGCCGCAAATGCAACACTGAGCATCCACCAGTGTTTTCAGAGTGAAAGAGGGGAAGAAAAAAAAAGATGCTCCCAGAAGCCGCAGTGATTCTACTACAAGATGGTGAAAGGGCTTTGTGTGGTTGAAACAATAACCCCCCGCCCCCTCTTTTTTTTTCTTTTTCTTTTTTTTTCACATGTTTTGTTGTGCTGGCTGCAGATTCACCTTGCTAAAAAATAAATCTACTTTGATGCAGGTCGACTTAACCCCTCATTTTTATTTATTTATTTTTTAATTTATTTTTTGAAAAAGAAAATGAAGGCTTTTCTTGAGATTTTCTGGTCAGATAATTGTGATGAAGATTCATATATGAGTAACACCACCTCCTTTGTGCTCACACACACACTGTTGAGGCCTTATCTGTTATAAACGACACAGACAGTATCTTTCCTAAACATGTCGGCCGCATAAGCATAACAATGGTATATCATATGGATTATGGGTGTTTGCCTGCTGTAAATGGCTTTTTTTGGCTGCAACAAGAGGAAAGATAGTTTAATGCGGATTTAAGGGATAGGGCCCACACCTTATCAAATTGGCTTTACATGTTAATCGGGCCTAATTGGGGTCCATGGGGGGTTCCGTGGCACGACGACGTGACCGCGCTTTCCCCCTCTAGCTGCAAAATGCACTCTGAATTTAGTTTGAAGGTTGTGCTCCTTTTGTCTTGCAAATCACTTTTGTTTACAAAGTATGGCGGAAGCGGCTCCCGCTCTCCGTCTCCCTCCCACCATTCCCTCTCTCTTCCTCCCTCTCTGCTGCTCCTCTCATCATATGCGAAGGAAAAGAAAAAGGTCCTCATTTCTTCTTCTTCTTTTTTTTTTTTTTTCTGCGACTCAATAAACAGCCATAAAAAGTACAATCTGCTTTGGATTTGAGGAGTTAAGTTCAAGAGAGGAGGGAGGGGAGCTGGGAAACAAAGTTTGGCACCATTAAACTGAAATTGGGGTCTGCTAGACATTAGCGGTGCACAGCACATTCTCGAAGCTTAATTAGTCCGAACTGTAATTGTTCATGGTCTGCCAATAGGAGTAATGCTCAGGAAAAGTGGAGTTGCACTAAATCGGCCCAGGGTTTTTAAAACAATAAATCACTCGCATATTTGTGCTGTGATTCAGATGGAGGCTCGACCTCTCCCATCTCGACATGTGGTAAATTGTAAAGTCAATGAATCGCAGATGTAGGGGTGGTGGGGTGGTGGCGAAGACTTAGGAAGAGAGACAGAAGGAGTACAGTAAGGTTTTGTTAACGCCTGGTGAATGTATGGAAAAGATTTGTGCAGTAAATTTTATATATATATATGTATATATATATATGTATATATATATATAAAAATATGATATATATATATATTTTTTTTCTCCTCCAGCTAGTGGGGCTTAATTATCCAATGCTGATGATGTTGGCAGGCTGAACCATGTGAGAGCATACGCACTCGTCGATCTGTCACTCTGCTTGAAACACCACAGAGGCAAAAGAAGGAGGAAAAAAATCAGTTGGTGGGGTGTGTTTTTAATCAGATTGTAAACTAGTGTGAGGGGAGTAGTGGCTCCCTGGTGGCAGTGTGAGCTGGGTTTGGGTGAAGCAGCTGCAGTCAAGTCTGGTTTAGAGCTCAACCTTTTTTTTTTTTTTTTTTTTTTTCCCTTTTTTTTTTCTCCAATGAAATCATTGACTTTAGGGTTTCTAATGTAATAACAACTAATCTGAGGCCTAATTTTGACTTCAGTCTGACAGATTATGCCTGTTACCCATTAAGTCATAGCACAGCCTCTCTGCTATTTATTTATTTATTTATTTTTACTTCTTTGGTAAAACGTATTGTTCTCTAAACCAATTAATCCATTATCGCGCCCAGCATCCTTGCCTGTTTCTGCCAGGGAGCAACCGCACTCTGTTTTTGTCCGTCTGAGCAAAGAGAGAGAAGAAAAAAAATAAAATAAAAGACATTAGTTAAGCAGCTGTGTTCTGGGGTCCCTCTCACCCCAGCCCCCCAGAGTGAGAGTAACCCCATTCCTCTTCCCCTTAACCCCCCCCCCCCCCCCTTCTTCTCGTTCAGTACATTTCTATAGAGCTAAGCACAAAGATGGTGCTGTACATCTGGAATGCAACTTGTGTCATTTGTTAAATATAGGCCAGCTTCGTTTCTGGCCCACATGGCTTGGGCCTCTCTGAAACATGGAAATTAAATTATTCTCCTTAACTGTGTGTATGTTTGCATGCCTGTTAGCATGTAGACACCAGTTAAATGTATATATGAATACCATATTGCCTTCATTTGCTGTTTTTTCTTGGTGGCCAGCCATCTTCCGTTTTCTAGTATTGTTGGCCAAGTTTATTATAAATTCAAAATTGGTGAATGACTACACTTTGAATGCAGCTATTATTTGGTTCTTACCCTTCTCCTTTCTCCAATTCATGTTCTAAAGGACATTTCTTTATATCATTTTTGTTATATTCCAACATCAGTATTCACAAAGCTCCTTTTATGCTATGTGAATTTTAAATTGCTGAAGGACATTATGTTTCTGTCAGGAGGCCCTGGTACAAACACAGGCTTATTCAGTTTGCTTCAGTTTGTTGTATTTATATAGTATAAACCAGAACAAAAGTCATCTTGTTGCGTTTTATAGAGACAGTAAACACGTTTCCTCGCCATATTTCTAAATGATTGGATAACAAATGTCAGTCTTTTTAGTTGTCGCAGAATGAATGGAAAAAGAGACACAGATTTACGTATCAATTAGTTTGAATCTTATGAGCTAGCAGCGTCAAAGGTAGAGATGTTATTTTTAGTAGGGCATGTTAATATTTATTGTGAACTATTATGGAAACAAGTTTAAGATGGACATCCCCGTTGTCTTAGACCTCATTCAGAAGGGAAAAGTCCATCTCAGGTTACTTAAAAAAATAAAAAAATAAAAACCCAGCACATGTGAAACCTGAAAAAAATGAATTTACCCTTTTGTAATGGAAAACCTTCAAAATAAACACAAAAAATACATATGGGCACTATTTAACTAAGAGGGAGAACGTGGATTGAAAGGTTTCAACAAGTGCTTAGATCTTGGTCCAGTTGACTGCTCAGATTATTTTACATTTGGAGATAACTGGCATCATCTCATTCAGAAAGACTGGAAGACAAAATATGAGTGCATAAACCATCTGCACTGCAAGCAGTCCTGTCAGTTCGGCTGCCGTGGAACAGTGTTTTTCATTACCTTCGGACATTTATTGAGCTGATACGTACATAAATAGTACTTGATAAATGCTAGAAAAACTGTAACTGTATACTGGCCATCAATCTCTCTGCTCTCCAAGCAACTGGCCCCGGCCATTAACAAAACCCATATCGGTCGACCTCTGCAGACTTGTTGAAAATGATAAGATGAACTGAAGTGTTTGCTGAAGATTTGAGATTTTATTGGCAGTGCAACTGCGCTGAATGAGCTGAAAAGATAAAGTTAATGGCTATTGACTGCATTTTTTAGATATAAATAGTATGGGTGGGACTGGTATCAAAAGATCGTTACGCAAAATCAGGAGTTTTCAGAACGTGTTTACACAACAGCTGTTGTTTTCTGGTGAAGTACCATCAACTCCATAAATGTGCATTTAATATTTGTAACAATATATTAATTCAGGAGAAGCAAGATTTCTTTTGAGCTTGGATGTCAGTCTAGGAATACATTTGGGATGTGTGTTTCTTTGCTTGGTTGAAAGGTGAATGTTGCTATAAGTGAACTCATAATGGCCCAGAGGGCTCCGGTAGCCAAATGAGTTAGTAGCAGAGTGGGAGGGAGCAGAGAAAAGCGGGAAATGTGTGTCGGGCCTCTGCGTGTGAGTGGAGGGGGCAACAGAGGTGGTGGGGCTTGGGGGTCGGAGGCACAAAAGCCGCCTGAATAGAGCGCATAATTGCTGTTAATGCCAGGGCAATGAGAGCAGCGACAGTTCCTGGTTAGATGTCCAAACAATGGTGCCCCTGGGCTTCACATTTATCTTCCAGTGTAATGGGGGGAAAGGGAAGGGGGAGAGAAAAGTGGACTGACGGGAGCTCAGATAGGAACAGGAGAGTTTCAGTTTTCGGCCGTGCTCGATGGCCAAGCATGTGTTCATGTGTGTGGTTTGTGTTTCTGAATAAGCCCCTCGGGCTCCTCCACCCCTCCTCGCGTCCACGTTTCTCTTCCCACCCTCGTCGTCGTCATTTGCCTTAAAAGCTCCTGGTACGAGGCCTGCCATGACGGCGGAGGAATTCCTCTGGTGCCGACCTTCTGTTTGGATAGCGGAGAGTGTTTGGGAAGGGTCAAAGTGCATTGACGGTGACATGCTTTACCTTGAGAAAAAAAAGCCCCCCCCCCCTTCACTGACATTTTTATTTTACTTAAACAGTATCAACAGATATGGAGTGCTTCAGTCTCCATTGGGCTTTTTTTCCTCTCCACCTTGCATTTCTGTGCATTTCTGTGCACAGGGATAGGAGCCACGCTGCCATCACAGCTTTTAATGATCACGTCGGGCTAGATAATGACTAGCTGTGCCAGTGTGCAGTGAACACCTGTGGTACGCCAGCCTTTTATGGATGTGGTAAAATGCACTGGAATGTACTGTGGCAGAAGAATCTCATTCATGCTAATATGTTTTTATTTTTTATTTATTTATTTATTGTTAAATACATTTCAGTAATAGAAAACTCTGGAACCCCCCTCATAAGCAAAAAAAATTAAAAAAATAGACACAAAAAGGTCCTTTTTTTGTAACGTGTGATTTTGGAATGCTTTTCTTTTTTTAAAAGCAAGATAAAAAACAAAAAAATAAGTCCCACCAAATATGCTCAGCTACACACTGGACAATGCATTATGCAGATGGTGTTTAGCAGCCGTCTTGTTTTTGCATCCAGTTTGTATCTCCAGTCTTAATGGAGCCGAGGGAATTTCAGTATGCAGATAATCTGTTCAAAATGCCTCAGATGGGAAGGAGGCAGTTGCGTGTGCTAAACACATAATGGGGGGGAGTTTAAGGTGATAAAACTCCAGTCAATGTATTTTTAATCTACTAATTAAACTTTTAATTGTAGCAGGATAAGCTCCAAGGAGCGTGCGCGTGATGGTGTGTGGGGGTTTTGGGAGGGAAGGGAGTCTGCTAATGCGGCGATCGTCCGCTTGTTCATTGCTATTTATTTGTTTCTTTTAAAGGTTGTGGATTCATAGCTGCCTGCGATAGGTGAGGAAGGCTTTAGAGGGCGAGCAGAAATAAATTAATCTACTAATCTTTGGATTACAGTAGGATTTAAAAAAAAATGTTGGCAAGATTACTTAAAAATGCAGAAGGCTAATAAAAATGTAACCCCTTTTACCCTGCAGTGTGGAGCAGTGCTATAGATTTTTTTTTTCTCCCTCTTTTTCCTAGTTGATGAACCAATTCCAGTGGAAAACAGATTAAGAGTAAATTCCCATGTGAGCTCTTTAACCAGCTGTTGGGAACCTATTTACACACAATAATAATACGCCTCTTACAAAGAGACAGCTGTCAACTTGTGTACGGCACTAAATAACATTTCATGTGAACAGCTTGTCACATCCACACGTGGCCCCCTACCTAAAGCACACAAGCCCTGAATTGGCAAGCGTTGTGCCACTGATGACGTATATGGAGTTTTTATTGTGCTTGGGAAATGATTTATACAAATAATTTGCCATCAGATCGTAAAAAATTTCTGTTTTCACCCCCTGCTCCTATTGGGTAGCCATTCCTCTGCAGACGGAGGCCTGTGTGACGGCAGCGTTCAGGGTCAATCCCAAAAAAGTGAACAAATTGACTCATGGAAGTGAATTGTCAATTGTCTCACTCCCCAGTGGGGTCAGAGTGAATGGAGTGTCTTGTTTGGACAACTGTCCCGAGGTGAGATGAGTTGCTTTCTCCGTCCAGCCCCGAAGGGACGTACAGATGGACAGATAGATGGGGGGACAATGACCAAATGAACTGGCAAACAAACAGATAGAGGAAAGAGGGGGGGAATGTATCGCTGTTGAAGCAGAAAACAATGCAATCTTGTCACCCTGAAATTGCTGGTTGATTGCAGTAATGACCTGCGGTTCCCCGCTGACGGCAGCTCGGATCGTGTCCAGCACTGACACATTGTCACAGGGAAGAAGCGAGGATTGTCGTCTTCCTGTGATAAAACCGATCCTGAGTGACAGCTGATTTAGTAGATCTCTGTGTTAAATATTAAACGTCGATTAAAACAGCACATGTTCCTGTAAATTTACATACTTTGGCATGGGGATGCTCGGGGATGATTATTCCACATCCTGGTTTGCTTAATAATACACTTTGGCCCAGACTGGGATACAAGTCTGAATCCAGCAGGTTCCCAAGTGGAAGTCCCTTTTGCAAAATATCTGATTTTGGTTTGGAAACTGTTTAACAACTCCCCTCAACGTCCAAAATGAAATAAATAGATAAATAAAATCAAATTCCAAAGGTTTGCCATTGGTTGATACACCATGTAGGAGAGGCTGGTCTAAAGCTTGAGCTTAGACTGTATATACAGTATTAAGCCCCTGGTGTAATCCCGTAACATAATATTATTGTTTACTAAGAGCATAGAAATGTCAGGGCAGTGCACGGTATTTGGGGAAGAAAACATCCAATGCCCATTCAGATTGGGTTCTAAGATGAAAAGTAGCTTACCACCCCTTGGTATAGAAATCAAAGGTTGAATGCACATTTCACTGTAAACCTGAAACCTGCAGTTCGGTAATAATGAAAGTTGTGTTCAGAGGCGTCGCTGAACAGTCGTGGCCTTTGTGTCATGTGAAGCACGTCAGTGTGCACTTTAGAACCAGGAGGCTTTTTTATCTCCACTTTACTGTCACCTCTATCTTTATTGCTGGCCACGTTTTGCATATTTCAGATATCAATAAAGATAAGTTTCCAGCTTTGTCATGACAGATGAAATCAAGTGGGTAAGGTTTAAGGAAGGGTCCTTTTTGGGATGTGATGATTTTTTTGCTAATCTTTCTTCCGTGGGAGGTCAGCCTGGACTATGACACTTGGTAATTACGCAGCCAGCGCGAGGCTCTGGAGACTTTTTTTTTTTCCCTTAGACTAGAATCCAGTTTTGCATGCGTATAAAAGCTCTTTGTGTGTGGTGGATGGCCCTCGCTCTTTTAAGGCCTGTATATCTGCCTCTGCTCAGGCGGTCAGGCCGGCCTGCATCGAGGATGCAGCAGCTGGCCGGGGCCCAGGCACAGGAATGCTGTGTGTGCTGTTTAAATAGTGGCTTGTCTCGGTGCGGGCCTGGAGGACTAGAGGGAAGGAAGTTGCAGCATGTTTACATAGTTGAATTGTCCGTTGGGTCCCCCCCTCCTCTCCAGTGTCTAATGCACTTCTGTTCAAACATTCACAAGTGTGCAGATGACCCCCACTGATGCTGGTGTTCACAGCTCTGCCTCTTTTCTGTCTGAATGTGTCTATGAACAATGAAGACTTATAGCCGCTGCGTTCTTCCCTGCTGTGGCTGTTTGCTGCTTTAACCTGGAGACTTGGATGATAGATAAAAAGTATTACAAGGCTCTGTTTATCACACTGAGAGAAAAGAGGAGGGCAGCATACAGACGGATGAAGAGGTAGAAAGTACCTCATTGCTCTTACCAGGAGCGGTGTCCAACAAGGACGCAGACATTGACATACGGCAGAGTTGTCAAGCTAATTGTTGTTTGAATTACCTGTTATGATCCAATGACAAATCTCTCACACTCTTGCCACCAGAGCGGAAAATGTATCCGGGGATTGGCATGATCTTCATGAGTGTGTAAACCTGGCTTCAACAAGATGGATAAATGCAATTATTGGACAGACCTGGAAAGGAGAAAATCCATTTAAAGCCCGCAAAGCTAAGCAGGGGCCGTGGTTAATTCATTTGGCCAATTTACGGGTGATGTACGAGTGTCAGGGCACATTAGTCAGGCGGGGGGAATAGGTATGTGTCTGTTGGCTCAGTAGATTGGGTATTTTTTTTTTTTTTTTGTGGAAGGGAGGGAGTGGGCATCTTCACATGAAGATGCTCTTTGGATGCAGAGGAGTCTCCTTCAGGCCTGTTTCCACACTTTCCTCCACTCCACAGCACTTGGCGTCTCAGCGGACAAAAAAAACCAATGGACCCTGGTCATAGAAATGACAAAAAGATGCACTGAGTGCAGTGAGTGGGAGGGAAACGGGATTGCTTTGCAAATGAGGTGCGGAAACGTGGCTCTGGTCTGCTGGGCAGCAGAGTGAGTACCCGAATGCTTTGCCACACCAAGAGCTCAATCAGGTCCTGTCAGCTAACCCCCCCTTGTGGTCCCCCACCCTCTCTTAAATGACTGCTTCTGCTCTTTACACAGCAGCAGGTGTAGTCGCTCTGTGACCACTCAATTTATGGATCTAGTGTCAATTTATCAAGTAGTATTCTGAAACCAGAAGCAAGTAAAAGACAATAATAAAGTAGGAAATTGAGTCAAAAGCTCAAAGTGTTGCCAAAAGGGTCATCTTTACACAGTTATGAATTTTGACCCAAATGATTTTGCTGGTCTTTTTGTAGTTTTTAGTTAACAAATGAGTTACTGTTGTTGATGGAGATGAACATACTCACCTGCTAAACCTAATTTATGTTCTTTTTTTAAATTATATTTTATACCAGGCTTTCAAGTTTCCTGACTCTTGGGAGTTATTTTTGCTGGCGTTTCTTTTATCCGTTCATGAACTCGCGGCAGTGCACTGACAGTAGATAGCTCTACTCTGCTTGCTCTGTTACACAGCCTTGTCTTGGTGGAGCAAAACCACTCAACGGTTACACAAGCTGAGTGGTATGCAAAAACAGTGGTTAGAGCATAGCCGGGCGGGTGCGAGGCGTTGAGGGAAGCTTTGGTTTACAGCTTCAAGCCGCAGCCTGAATCAGGGCAGGGTTTGCTATCAGACGGAGAGAAGTGAGAGGGTAAGACCTCTCTCACTATGATGCCGATGCTTTTAAAGTGGCAGGGATCATGCTTAAGTGCCTCTTGGTTTAGTAGATTTGGATGGCTGTCTGTGTCAGAGAAAGCGTGTGTTGGCATATGTCACCTGACTGCCAGGCAGGCGGCCCCGGGAAACCAGAGTCGGTGTGAATGCCGAGGCTTGTCAAAGACAGGTGCCAGCACTGCCACCCATGCCTGCTGCACAGCAGCTGGGGAAATATTGCAAGGCCCCACGGTCAAGTGTGGGCCACTGGCAGACAGTATTAGCCAGAATTCTTTGACATGGGAGGGGGGGGTGAAATGAGTAGTCCACTGTGCAGTCCTGTCTAAAAGTTGCTCTTTGTGTCTGTGTATGCGCTTCCAGCAGCCACCATACAGTGCACCATACTGTCACTATCGTATTGAATTTTATCAGAGGGTGGCATTAAAATTGAATATTATCTATGTAAATTCAGCAGCTGAACATTTTCAGATCCTGTAAATCTCTGAAATCCTTGTTTCATTGGACTCATCAAGAATCAAACAGAACAAAACATGCAATGGGGCAGCTGGTGCATTATTCAAAATTTTGATGGCTGCAAAAGATCTGCACGCATGCTGCCATTACATAGATGGTGATGTGAGACCTGTCAAGTGCTTGTTAGCACTAACAGCTACAAGATACATGTCATGGCTTACATTGTTAAATGTATTCAACTGTCTAACATCTGTTCCCTTATTACAAAACAAAGGCAGTGACATGCTTTTGGAAGATTTGGTTCAGTGATAGTTTGGGACTGTTTTTCAGATTTACTCTTTTTCATTGTGATTCAAAAGTTATTTATTTGCAGCCTAGGTTTAGGAATGCAAGGTCGCCGTGTAAAAATGTGCTTCAACCTCCAATTTTAGGCAGTTTTACAGTTTCAGACTTATGAATTACTCAAGGTATTAAACAGGGGAGCAGCTTCGCTCCTAAGCAGATGAACAGCACAACTGGAAAGTGGAACAGGAAGCTTCCCCTCCTGTCTTCCCACGGTGGTGGAGTTGTAGATGTGCCTGGAAGCCATTACTGCGAGTCCTCTGAGCTTTTTAGGGGGAACTTTAGTGGACCCTTTCTTCTCAATTTTTAACACTCACCTTTGGGATCACTTTGAGTCCTGAAAACTGAAAATTTTGCGCCGCAGATATGCAGATCTAGTCATCGTTTACTCCCCATCCGCCTGACTGCCTGTTCCACCAAATACTTCCCCCCACCTCTTTCCACCCCATGGGAGAACAACTGCTTTCTACCATCTATAGGCCAGAGGAATTCCTCGCCTTGACTCAGAAAGAGGGAAGAAAAAAAAGTGAAAGTTTTCTATCTGCTCCCAGAGATCATTTTACATGAGTAGACGTGCCTCTCAAATGTTCCCAGTAAGCGGAAAGCTTCCATTCTTATCTTAGTCACCAGGAGTACAAAGTTGAACCAACAAGTTCATGCTTCTCCTCCTCAGCTTTGATAAGTTTGCAATGAGATGTTTCCTCCCCTGTACATGATGTCTTTCTCTTGCTGTGACACTTCTAGTTGGGGTTTATTTTGACACATGTAGGTTTTCAGGATTACCCAAAATAGTTTGGAGAATTTAAATGTAATTTCAGCACTTTCATGTTCAAAAATGACGTTAGTAATATCCTTTTTGATATTTGACATTAATGAGTCCAGTCGGCACAAATAATTTTCTGTTATTTAGCTTTGTGGTTGTGCTAAATCATGAATAAGTTGACATGGGATTCACTAACAGTCAGAGCAAAGCTCAGAACTGAAGTCGATGAGAATCTTGTTTCTTGGCAAGCCAGCGTAGTCACCGGAGCTCGCTAGGCTAGAGAATGAGATTCTGCGGTCTGAAACCCTGGGAAAGGCAAATTCTTCACAGAAGTCGTTGGCTAGAGGAGCTAAGAAACCGAGCAAGGCATCAACATGGAGCTGGGATGGACGCTGAGATCAGGCGAATCACACTTGCTGTTCGGGGATTTTCAGGAAAGGAGTCGGGCCCACTGGGATTTCTCCCCAATGTCAAACTGGTTGCCCTTAAGAGGAAAAGAAAACTCCATAAACCAGAACCTCTTTTTCTTTTTCTTGGCCCTCTTTTAAGAGACTGAGACTTTCCTCGAGTTTTTTTTAAATTGGCCTTGTCATGCGGTTTCCTCAACTGAGCTGCTGGGAGCTGACTGTTTCCACACAGGCTGGAGCTCTGTACCAGTTTTGGTTTTGAGAGGAGAAGAAGAAAAAGAAGACAAAAAAAAGATCTGTTTATTTTGGAGCTGATGATTGTGGCGTTAAACCTCCAGTTTCCCTCTAAAGCTCACAGTCGTGCTTGTGTTCTTCACGCCTTTTTGATCCGAGTCATGGTTACTCGGCAAGAGGGGCATCTGCCTCCATTTCCCAATACTGCTTTGACCATCAAATCCTCCCCCACCCTGTTCTGTCATAAATATGTTTTTTTGTTTTGTTTTGTTTTTTTTGTCTGGTAGTGTTTTTCCAGCATGCCACATTTTAATAAATAACGTCAGTAATGATTCAATTGGGCATAAAGTGATTGAGAGGCTTGCCATCTGTCTGGTGAGATTACTACTTTCTGTGTAATTAAACGTGTGACCTTGTGGCCATGTGGGGAGACGCCAGTGGGTAGTCACTGTCAAAGAGCCAGGCTATCTTGTTTGAAATCAGGAGGTTGGTCTTCGGTTTTAAATGTTTAGCCGAGCTGCTAAAGATAGCGCAGCTTAAGGGCCAGTCTTTACATGGATGGGTGTTCGTACATATAGTATCTACAGACAAGCCCATGTCAAAGCCCAAATTGCCGAGCCTTGCTCAGTTTGGCATTTCTTGAGGAGCCCCGCTGAAGTCAGCATGATCCCTGTGTGCATCCAGTGTAACCAGGAGAGGATAGACTAGCGTGGGTCAACGAGAGTGTGTTTGTGCTGGTCGGGTCATGATAGGCAGGAGAGAGACTGCTGTTTTAACTCTGATTTTATGTGTGGTTTTGTTTGGACTCCTGAGGTTTGGTTTCCCTTGGATAGTGTCCAGAGACTACAAGGCCTGCTTCTTCTCAGCTCTCATGTGAGGCTGACATGAAGGGCCCTGCGAAGCGCTCTGATTGGATTTCAGTCCTGATCTGGTTGTTTCGCGTCGTAAACAGGACATTAAAGGCGAGGGAAGACGGGGGGCTAACGAGTCTTTGTGTCAGTGCGCGCACCGGTGGGGCGTTGGGGTTGTTTTTAAGGCTTTATCCTCTTCGTCCTATGTGGTGTATCACACGCAGCTAAAGAGGAACTAAAACCCCCGTAGTACTCTGATGCCACTCAGTCCACACACAGACTCAGTGTGCAACTGAAAGAGAGACATCAGTGTGGTTTACTCAGTGTGGCCTCCTTGGTGTCTTGCAATACTTCCTCCCAGAGCCTGGAAAAAAAAATCCCTCTTGTTCCCCCAAACAAAAATAACAGTTTTAATTACTATGGTTGTACTTTGGTGCAGCCACAGTACGGCTGGCAGGACCCGGCTGAGGTGGCACTGGCCGCTGGGGATGGGGACGAGGTCTGGGCCGGCCTCCAGGGAAATTACAGGGTTGCAGAGAGAGAGAGAGAGAGAGGGAGGGGGGCAAAACCATCCTCCAATCCCTGCTGTTAGCCTGACTGTTCACAGCTAGCAAGCTTCTATATGTTTCATCTTCAAACTCTGAGGGTAATTAGAGTCATATTCTAAGTAAACATGTTTTATTTTTTCTTTTTCTCAAAACTAAGTTTCATTGTTAAATGACCTATGTATAGCCCCAGTATCCAGGAAAACATTTTTCTTTCTTACTTTACTATGCTTCTGGTTTCCGTCTCCCCTGTTCAGCCATTCCTTGTCTTTTTGTCTTTTTTTCCAGCTCCCTGGACCAGCAATCCTTCCCCCTCCCCTCCTTCTCCCTCTCAGTATGTGCTCTGATTACCTCTCCAAACTGGCAATAAGTTGATTGCTTTACAGAGATGATGTAAGCCCCTGCCCTAGGGTACATCAGGTTGGATTTTTCCCGCTTTATCTTGTAAAGCCTAAATTAACAGCTGGTTTGGTTGGAGTTCTCCTGGATCTGACTAAAGGATTAGGCTTGGTTCTCATGCGAGTCAATCCGGTTTGATTTATTGCAGGTCTATCAAAAAAGATCAATGGGAGTCCTTTTGAAAGTAAATCCTTAATCGCTCTTTGCACTTACGTGTCATCATTGGGAATTTTTTTTCTGCCTTTTCTCTCTTGCGCTCTCTTCCTTCTGCATTTCTCAGTCCCTAATTCTTATTCTGTCCTTACGATGCTGCCGTGTCTGCTTTTATATATATAATTTTTTTTTTTTTCACCTCCCATACTCAACCAAACCCTATCTGTAGTAGCAACCTGCCCTTGTCGGTGGTATTTCTCCCAATTTCTGTTCTTATTAGCTCTTCATTGGGATGAGGCAACCAGAAGCCCATCTTTACCATCTTCAGATTTGATCACAACCAATAAAAAAAAAGAAAAGAAAAAGATCCCACTGCTGTTGCTGTGTTTTTAATTTATTTTTAAATAAACCCACATAAAGTCTGTCACTGACGTCTGGCACTTCAGGTTTCAGAGCTAGTAGATGCAAATCATGATTGGTGAACACAAGCCTTGGGCTTAGATGACTTAAATGAGTGAAGTGAATGTGACATTTTGTTTTTTCAGATTTCAGTTTCCTCCACTTTGTTTCGGAGAGCAGATGCACTCGTGTTGTTCTGCCTTCACTTCTCTTTAGTCTGTTCTCTCCTTGTGTTAATTGAGACAAACATTAGCTTGAGTTCAGCAACACGTTTCTGACTTTTTAAACTGTAATACATAGTGACTTGAGCAACACCCTCCACACATACAAAACCCCCAACAAAAAAAACATGTTTACTTCAAGACATGCTTAAAGTAACCATGCACTCCTGTGCTTTTTCCTCATTCTTTCTCTCATCACCCTCTACTCCTCCTCTTTTCCTGCTCCTCCTCCATCTCACAATACCACAACTAGAGGAATGCAACCGATATCAGTGACGAGGAGGAGACTAGATTGATAGATAAACTACTTTAATGGTAGCAGGGACATTACTCTTTATTTATCTTTTAGGATTTTTCTGTCACAAACTACTGAAGGGACCCCTCATCCTCTGATCTGTGTTGGTGATAGTGTCGTAGTCAGGTGTGTCCTCATGTAGACGATTTTGGTTGGCAGACCAGGGGATGGAGGTGTAGGTAGGGTGGGCTCTAGAGGGAGAAAGGCTGGGCGTGTTTGTGTGAGAGAGAGAGGGGCTGAGATCGACGGGATACGTGGGAAGGAAGGGCTTGCTGTCAGCCAGCTGGACCTCTTAATCCTACAGCCTTGGGGAAAGGGTGTGTGTGTGTGTGTGTGTGTCTCTCTCTCTCTCTCTCTGTGTGTGTGTGTGTGTGTGTGTGTGTGTGTGTGTGTATGTGGATTGTGTTTGTCTCGGAGAGATTTGTCAATTTTAGCACACTTCTGCTCCTCTCTTTGGCCCAGCTGAGCCCACTGTGTGTGTGTTTGTGTGTGTCTGTTAGTGTCTCTTCTACAGTCAGACACAACCAGGGTTTCATTTGTGCTGTGTTTACTGTAGTCTTCACTTTAACGGTGCACTGTATATTTATGTCAAGACGACACAGTCTCTCACTCCCTTGATGTTGGAGAGGAGCTGGTGTGACGAGGAGGTGTGTGTATGTGTGTGTTTTGAGGGGAAGTTGTTAGGGGCAACAAACACTGTCAGCGCCCCTTTTTTTTTACTTGTCGTCCCATCCTACTCTTATTGTACCTTTACCTTTATGTCCAGCCCCCTGACTGTCAATTGGTTGCTCCCTAAAAGTTGTGTGTGTGTTTGTTCAGCGTATCCGTCTCTACATCATACTGTAACTAACTGGCTGACTGCATCATCCTCTTGTCATTCATTAGACACAAAACATGCTATTTAACCACGTTCCACGCGAGCTTCCTCTTTTTTTTTTTTTTTTTTTTTACCCCCTTATCTCATGCTTTTTCTCTCTTTCGCTCCGCCTGACTCTCTCTCTTTTGGCGTAGACTTTTGCATATATAACGGGCTGGCAGGCTAAGAGCTTGGGACTTCCCCACGCCACACTCCAAGCCTTTGATCCTTTGCTTTGGAGGTAACATCAAAAGGAGAGGCATAGAAAGGCAGCTACTACTGTGAAGTTCAATGTTCAACTTGATGGCTTGGCTGAGGGCTTTTTTTTTTTTTCCTCCCTCTCTCTCTCCTCCTCCCCCATCCCTCACCTCCCTCCTCCCGTTTCTCCCTCGATGCCTTCGCTGCATCCCTCAGCTGACAAAAACACACAGTTTGTAGCCAAGGGTTTTTGTTTCTGTCTCTCTGACCTCACTTCGATAGAATCTAACTGACATAAAACAAGATTTCAACCTCCGCCCCTAAAAAAAAAACAAAAAAACAAAAACTCAGGTGCACCGCCGATGTACACTATATACTCAGACGTGCCTTTTTTGACTATGAGGTAAAATGTGCAGATCCTAGTACCCAGCCGTTGTCTTTCTGTATGGGTAACGCACAGCGTTGTGTGTTGCAGCTTGTTGCATCAATGCCGAGCCAGCCAGGCTGCTTGCAGCAGAGGTGGATAAGTTTGCATGAAGAAGAGGGCGTCACGCCACATTATTTTCTTATTCTTCGCCATGTATGGATCCAGCCTTAACCTGGATTTCTCATCATGCGAATTGCATGTCAGACAGCGTTGGAAACTGTAGGATCAGTACGGGGCGATTATTTTCTTTTCTTTTTTTTTTCTTCTTTTTTTTAAGACAATGCATCATCTTAACTAACATCGTCCTTGACTTTTAGACATAAATATTTTTAAATTTTCAACCATATACATATCTAATTTGTTTAAAAAAAATACATTGTGGTGGTTTGGGGAGAAGGATTATCTAATCATGACTGAGCCCAAGACCAAAAGGCTGACTTTGACCAATTCAGTCTCATGTTGGGGATGTCTTGGAAGACCAGAACAAAATCCATGTGAAAGGGACCAGAAACCAAACCACAGACTAACTGGCAACTTGAAAGCAGTCTAGTCAAGAGCTCCAATGCAATCTGGAAATGGGAAGCATTGAAGAGTCTCACTCTTATCCTACAGTAATTATTTTTACTTCCTCTGGGCTCATCTTGTTTCAGAAATGGTGAGCGTAGACTTTGAAGGAGGGGCATGAGCACACGTTTCAAAGCCAAAAAAGCAACTGACAATTTAAAACTTCCAGTGACTCTTTACGGCAGGACTTGATGGTTTTGGCTTTCAGCGTGGATGAATGGCAGAAGAAGCTTGTACTGTATTCATAATCTGGCTACATCATAGAGAGTATATATCTTCAGAGGAGAGGCCTTCTCCAAGCATTTTCCATCTGCTGTGTATGTTGTATTACCATGCAGCACATAAAGCTTGCAATCACAGGAAAACAAATGATTTTCATAATGAACACCTCATGTTTTTTATGCAAACTCTCTAAGTCAAGGAAGTGTCACAAGAAACTATACCTTCCAAGCCAAAGCCACATTTTTCAGGGGGTGTTTTCGACTGTATTTAAATGACACAGACTTGCTAATGTGATGTAGAAAGCTAAGGTGCTCTGCTAAATGCTTTTTTATCCTTCATGAGCTTTCCTGTCTGACTGTGCCAATTAGTAAAGGCGTGTGGCCTGCTTTTCTTCTCCTCTTTCATTCTTTTTCTCCTGCTACAACTCTTTTTCTAGACAGATGCTCTCTCTATCATGCTCCTGAGCGCGCACACACACACACACACACACACACATTGACACATGCACACATTTGGTGTATCATTAGCTTAGTGTGCGGGGAGGCGTGCGAGCCTGGGCTCTCTTCTGCCTTATCTCCATGTCAATCACAGCGTGTGTGTGAACATCAGTTGTAATGATCTCCATCCAGCCTGTCGGTGCGTGTTAGCGCCTGGCTTCCCTCGCCCCCGGAGCAAGCCGTTCCCCAGCTAATAGATGCAAAATTAAGCTGATCAATAGATGGCCTCGGCTCATTATTGACATGTTATCACGGCGTGGGATTTTCGTCCAGGGAATTTTATACAGACATCGTCAAAGAAATGCGAGACAGGAAAATAAAAAAAATTTTAAAAAAAGTTAACCCTCTTCTCCAAATGGCAGAGACCACTCTAAGCCTTGCAATGATACTACTTTAAGCCAATTTATTATCAATTTTGTTCATGTAAATATGAGATTCTAAAGACTCTCCTGGAAGTGCAATCATCAGCTCAGTGGCAGGAAATGAGATGGAGACTCTGCAAAATGCCATATTAAAGATTCATCAATAATTGGCATGTGTGCTGCTGTTTGTGTTGGGAGGGTGGAGGGGCTCTTATGGCCACGTCACCACGTGATTGAGCGAAGTGGTAATTAACCATGAGAGAGGTGTGTGCGAGAGAGGGGGAGTTTTTTTTTCCCTCCCCCTGAGCAGATACAGATGTATTGGGGAAGGTAGGGATGTTGAGGGTAAGGTTGGGGTGTCAACACTGACAGGGTTGATTTGGAGGTGAAAGCTGGGGCTCTATGGTCAGGTCATCCACAGACTGGGGGAGGACCTGACCCTCTTCAGGTCTTCACCCATTTTAATGAGCTCCAGTAACCAAGTCCTTATAACTTATTTATTCATTAAGCTACTGTGGAAAAGCAGCAGAACCTCTTGAGTGTGCATGTATTTGCTCATGTGGAATTTTTTTTCTTTTTTCCCTCTCTCATGCATTATCATAGTAAAGACCCTCTTTGACAACTCTAAGGTAGGTTAAAGCTAATCAAAACCAAAAGAAATAGCTTAAAGCTGCTGAATTACCCTAGTTGGTTGGGTTAGAAACTCATAACCTGAAACCATGTTTAAGGTTCGAGTTAAAATATTGGGCTTTGGGTATGCTGAGGGAGTAGGCCTCATGAATATGTAGGCTGAACTGCTTCAAGGTGTATGCTCAAACGTGAAAGAGACAGAAACCAACCAAATGTTTGTTGGTTTCATATGATTCCTTTGTGCAGATTAATTGCCTATTGGTATGTGTGTTATGCCTTTGACATGACGCTTTCTGACTGATGAATTTGCGTAGGTGGAATTGTGTGATAGCGTAGCGTTTTGAGAATATTGGAAGTCTTTGTGAAGCCTGAGAGTGTACACATTCTCTCCCTCTGAGGCATGTTTCACAGCTTCTTTATATCCAGTCTATCGTTTAACTAATTCATAGCGAACCCTCACAGAACAAAACCAGACACCCAACATCAAGGGCAGCGTTCAACTCTCCTCTAGCACTATATCAAATACAGCCTTCTTCAGCCGAACGTGGGCGCTGCAGTCAGCTTGCTTTCCTTCATCAGCAGTGCTCAGCTGCTGTTGAGCTTTTTAGTTCTCCTCTCTACCCCACTAAGCCTGTTTCCTGCAAACAAAGGTAAGCACAGAGTGAGTGCATGTGTTGACCAACTTCTTCTCCTCCCACCCACCTGATATGGTCTTGCATAAGGGGCTAAGACACACCTTGGCCTTTTTAGAGCCGTTTTGGTCTCAGAGTAGGTCAGTGTTTATGAGTTACGAACCAGGAAGTCAAGTTCATTAAGATATTTATTATACATATGAATCACAACTACTGTGAAAATCTAGACTAAGTATCAGTCTCCAAACTAAAATAAACAAAAATGACTACAGGATTATAGGGAGTCGACAAGACTTGTTGGAGGCAACTGAACTTGTTTCAACTTAAACAATTCACCATTTATCAAGAAATTAGTTCTCCAAAAGCAGGTACACCAGCCACTTTTGGTGAATCTGAAAAACTTTGTAAACACATGAATGAAATAAAGACACGTAGTTGACATCTTGCTTTGAAAGAAATCATATGCAAAAGGAAAATTGCATTGAATTGCAGATATATTTCATATATTTTGGAGAATTGCAGATATATTTCAACTCATAATGCAAAAAAAAAAAAAATTAACTTTGGCCACCACACTCTTATTCTAAAAAGCAACTGAGTTCAAAACTGCAGAAGTCTTTCAGATGAGAGGTGAAATGTTGGTGAGGTGAAAGTCTAGTTGCCTTCCCCTTGAGCACACAGGAGTACCATGACATCAGTGACAGGGAAACCGTCTCCACAGGAATCCAGCAGAATTGACCTTAAGGTGTGCCTTTTTTTAGAGACGCAAGCTCATATGGAGCATCTCAGACACAAAGGAGTCAGAAGAGCTGAAACAATATACAGTATAATAAAACTAATGGATTTCACAAGCACTAAAACAACTCTTTGCGTAAACTCAAAAATAACATACTGAATCTTGAAATTAGCTTTATATCTGCTCTCTAACTGATGCATTAATATATGATTATCATTCTGGCTCCTGTCAGTGCAGCTTAATAAAGCTGTGATATTCAGTATTGCAAACGTGCTTCCCACACAGGTTGTCACACTAGCGACTATAGAAACCAGTAAAAACACCCAAGTTATATTTGTATCTTGAGTGAAGAAGACGAAAGGAATGGAGAAGTCACTCAGAAGAGCAACGAGTGTGGCTCTGTGAAGCAGGAGAATCACCTGAAAGTAGAGGCTTTCTGCTGCCCCTGATGCTAAAGCTGCCAGACTGTCTGTTCATTAGCAGGGCCGATGGAAGACCAGCCATCTCCCGCTGGCCGTCAAAATCCCCCCCTCCCTCCTCGCCACTATTTATAGAGTGGCCAAGAAAAACTGGTAATGACACAGGACAGTGGTAAAGAGGGAGCTGGTGCAAAAGTCAGATGTGGAACGTTGTTTACTTTCTTAGACCATTTTGGAATGCAGCCAAGCTAACCTCACAGTTTCTTTTGAGGGCTTTATGGATACATCCAGGTGTACCAGGTGTATTGTATCTAATCAAAAAAAAAAAAAAAAAAGTCACACTGAATTTAATCAATGCTAGATAGTCTTGAAAGCCAGTGGTAACTATTTGTTTGGAGTTGTGCTGCACCTCTTCAACTTCAGTCTTTAGAGTGAGGCTTTGAGTTGTTCTTTTATCTTCAAATCTCATCCAAATCCACTCAATGAGGATAGACCGGTTACACAAATGTTCCGCATTATGAAAGTGTCGTAGAGATCCTTATTGCCATCCCCCCTTGGCACCTTTCAGGATGCACTTTTATTTTGCTAGTTTAATTTCAATCAATAAACACTGAAGCAATGAACTACCTTTTTTTCTTTTCTTTTTTTTTTTTTTTGCTGTAGAAAAAATGTCACCTGTGTGTTGTGAAATCCTTTGAAACCTTTGGGTCAATCAGCTGGTGTTTGAACAGCACATTTGCCCACACCTGCTAAGTAAACAATGTCAGAGTGGAGCGTTGCTTATCACATGAACGAATGTTTTAAAAGAGCCAAACTCACTTGCAGAAAAGACTTCATAAAAGTCGTGCGTTCATGGAATTACTTCTGAAGACAAAAACACTAAACATATCAGTTAAAAATCAAGCACTTATCCCCCTTTTTGTCAAGGACTGTACTACCTTTTGAGATTTTCTGAACAATAGGAGTTGCACAAGCCTGTGTGTACAACCTGATTTTAAGGGGCGAGCAAAGTCTGAGTCTGGTGGAAAGGAAGGGAGGGGTTCACGTGTATATCCCCCCTCTGTGGAAAAAAGGCTTATATGATTGCACTTTTTTCTTTTTTTTTTTTTTTTGGTAAAAGGTGAGAAGGGGAGGCTTTGGCTCAGGTCAGCAGCACCAGTGCTGTCGGGTCCAGTGGATCCCCCCAAGTGGTTCTGGCTTTGGAATAAATAGAAGCCCAGTGGACCCTTTCCCGCCCCAGGGCACACCAAACCCCAGGCCTTCCTACATTTCACTTTTATTTTCCTGGTTGCAAAATGCCTCAGGCTATCTGTGCAGGTGGGGTACTTTTTTTTTTTTTTTTTTCTTCTTCTTTAATATTTACTCATAAAATGTGCATTAGTAGAACCAAAGCATCTATGATGGGCCCTCTAGTGTTGTCTAACTTTCTCTCACTTTTATCAAGCTCTGCTTCTTTTCTTCTCCTTTTACACTACACCCACTCCTCCAAAGACATGTGCTGTATGCAGAAACTATAGCTGAGTGGGCTGACGGTGTAATTTTCTTCCAACCTAAAGGATTTCAAAACATCTGTGTTGAGCATCTTCCCGTCTCAATTACAGAGACACTCTTTCTCCTCCTCAATAAGTTACGTATTTGCATGAGCATGCTGTTGCTTCTCTCCTTGCACCTGTGCGTGACGACAAAGGCTGCCAGCATTATCCACAAGAGATCAAGACAATATGCTCTACTCTCATTTTTAAAGGGATGATTTTGTAGTCAAACTGGACAGACTAATCTTTTAAACTCTGTGCAGTTTACATGGCAAGCTTTGAATGGAGTCCTCTTACTAGCCTTGATCATTTCCAGACTTAAATAAAGCTCTTTATTATAGTGGTTTGATTTGAGTAATCTGCAAGCTGTCAATCCCATCTCTGAGCGCTCTCCCCGAGGAGGCGCTGGGCCAGTCAACCCATGGCAGTGTTCAAGTGTGTCTAAGCATTGTTCTGGTGTGGACTAAGGAGCAAGCATGTGCAGTATGTCAGGGTGGAGATGCAGGCAGTCAGTATGACTGTGCTTGTGATATCTGGATGCATGCCTGTGGAGAACTATGTCATATCTGAGGCGATATGAGGTGGCCACAGATGGCCAGAAGATCCACTGGCCTCTCTGTAGCAACACCCAGCATCCATATGTTGATTGTAAACCAAAGTCGTTATCTGCCATTCTATGTCTGTCTCCCCTCTGCTCTCGCATTGCTCGCATGTGTGAAATGCTTGATGGAGCCCCAGCAGTCCTCATCATTTGTCTCGCGGTCGCCGGCTGGAAAGAAGGCCAGCGTTCGGGAGCCACATTGGCACATAAGGAGCTCAGTTTGTTTGATTGGTCTCGAGCCCTCTGCTCTTAATCCAAAACAAAACGAACAAGCCGTGTGGTGGCTGCTGCGCCGACCGCCAGACAGCATGCGATAAACACATCATATGGGGGCTTGATGGAAAAGAAACAGGTTGTTGGCAAGAAGCGCTGCAAAACAATCCTGTACTATTTGTGTCTGTCATTCACATGTAAAATTCAGGAACGTTTCATCCCTTTGTGAGCAGCAGTACTTGGTTGTTTGATGGAATGAAAAGTTCCTATTTTTGGTGGATAACAGTGGATGGGAGTGTTTTTCAGGTTGCTCCTGTGCTAGTTTGTTGAGATAATAACATCAGTGATGTAAGCTGGCGCATGATGCGTGAGGATGACACCCCTCCATTTGTCTTTCTCCTGCCTCCCCTCTGCTGTGACACTGGGACCGAGGCCCCAGCTTGTTTTCACTGTGATGACAGTCACTGTGGATCTGGGTTTACACTCTGTAGCTCATAACATGCCAAACTGTGGCATAACAGCACTCGGCTCCAAATGGGAGAGGGATTCAGCATACACAGGGAAAGCACCTGCTCAAATCCACGACAGAAAAGTAACAAATCAGTCTCAATTTGGTTTGAGCTCCTCCAAGGTTAGGATCTATATTTGGGTTTTGGACTAATAGAAAAATACATTCGGAAGAATTTAGTTTGGGCTCTCAGCACCATTAGCAAACACACTTGTTTATTTCTTGTGATTAAAGGTTAAGATGTAATAACTATAGATAAAGTTATCAATACTAAACTTATTATAGATCATTCCATTATAAACAATCCCACCCTCCCTATAACTGGTCCCATCCATGCACTTGGGAAAGCAGTATATGACAGGGAAATCAGGACAGGGAGGGCAAGTTCACCCCTGTGTGAGGATTTATGGGACTCCCTTGTATTTCAGTTCATTAGAGACAATTGAGTCATTCAGCTCCCATTGTGGGGCTGACCAGGCAAGGAGGGGTGCAGGGTAGGGGACAAGAACAACTTTGAGAGGGAAGGCTGAAAAGGAAAAGGGAGAAGCTGCACAACAACTGGGTGGTTCTTACTGGGTGGGGGTCTGTCAAGCGGGCAGGGGGCTGGTTAGTGTTTGTGTGTGGGACAGAGGGTAGCAGGAGAGATGGAGGAGAAGAGAGTTATCCTGGAACTCCGGAGCAATTTGTCACATCGGTATGACTCTTGAGTTACACAGGGGGCCCCCTCATAGCAGGAGAGTTTTCAGGTCGCATAGTGGGGAGCGAGGAGGGGCTTGGAGCAGCATAGAGGGGTCAGAGGCCATGTCCCACTCAAGCCCAGGCAGCGTGTCCGTTAGCAGGCCAGACGGGTGGGTGGAAAGAGTGGAGTGAGGCAGGAGGCCAAGAAGGGGGTGGTACCGAAGCCCACCGCTTGCCAAGACTCCATCTTCCTCGGCATGCTCATAAAATCTGCGGGAGAGATTAGTGTGTGAGAACATTTGCAATATCGGGGCTGAAGTGGTGCCACTTGTCAGGGCATGCACTCCAACACCCCCCACCCCCTCCCTAGCGGTTTGGTGTCTTGCTGCTCCATTGCTACACTCGCGGGGCGTCACCTTCCATCTCTTTCTCCACCTCCTCAGCATGTTCTCTTGTGTGACCCCCCTCTCTCAGCTGCAGCTGTTTTTGAATGTTTGCATGTGTACACATGTGATGGCAGAACTTTCCCATGACTGGATCCACAATTCCTCTTCCTCCTTCACTGCCCTGTCTTCGAACTGCTCTGGCACCAATGTAAGCTGTCTCAAATTACCTCATAGACGACAGCAGCCCCATCACTCTCCTCCTCCACCTCCTCCTCCTGCTTTACTGTTGCAGCGCCACCCTTCTCTTTTACTCATGGCAGTTAATATCCAGTGTGGGTGAAGGGGGGTCCATAAAAACCCACAGGACCTCAACTCTGGAGCTTTTACAACCTTTTTCTTTTTTCCGCTCTGAGGACATACAAACAAGCGTAAACAAACCCAGCTTTTTAGCCGTAAAAGTTGTCTTTGGGTCATAAATGAGTTTGCGGTGGAAAAGGACCAGGCAACAGCCGTTTTGTGTGTATGTGTATGTGTTTCCTTTTTTTCTCTCCTCTCTCTGCACGGTCTGTAACTGAGGACATGGAGTCAATAACTCCCTCCAGCATCTACCACCGGCAGGCACCCCACTGTGAACTTTTCGCTAATTACGCCTGATTTAGACACAGTCTCAGGAAGGGTCGAGGCACACTCGCTCTTGGACCGGCACTGACACACTCGCTTATAGAGATGATGTCAGACCTGCATACAAACCAGCAGATCCCTTTGCAAGTTGGCAACACAAACAAATTAAATCCAGTCTTCCTCACCTGTGCCACCATGCCAACACCAGATAATTAAGCTCAGTTCCTTCTACCCTGGACTGTAAGAAAAATGGATGGTAATTTTTTTAGATGGCAAACTTTTTGTAATCATGTGATCTTGGGTTCAATAATTATGGCAAGTTGATAATGAAAGGTCACAGAAGCTGCTCAGGTCATTATTGCAAGGATGATTTCAGTCACTTGTGCAATGTTATTTAAGATGATGGGAAGAGAAGAGAGACCTTCCAGATTTTTATTTCTTTGATCATGTCAAAGGTTTGTCTCCAAATGCCATTATAGATTCAGCTCCAAGTTTAGATTCCCTTGTTAGAGCTCTTTAGGTGAAATAAAGCAGCTTAGAATATCTTGAGAATTCATAATGATTGTCTGTGACACCAAGACTACGACATAGGAGCCCTTTTTTGCATTAATTATCCAACAGCAATGATTATTCCTCTTCTAACATTTAGTTTTTTAAGGAAAAACCTATCTTTTTGTCCCGATATGCCAAATTTGGACGTATGTAATTTGTAGTTCATACTTTTTAAGTACAACTTGTGAGAATGTACTTGAGAGGACGGGACGACGCAGTCTAGTGTTTTTACGATTAGAAAATCAGCGTGCTTAAAGAAAGCACAGCTCAGACGGCAGGCTAACATACATTCAAAACCATCTACAGTTTGATTGAACATAACACCCTTGGACATTAACGAAACTCAAAATGCACTATGAACTCTCCTGGCAAATGGGCAGGGAGAAAAAAACCCCTCTGAAAATGCAGAAGGACATTTTCAAATAGGCTCAATCTTTATAACCACAATTTTGAAGTTAGTATGACTACACACTCACACGAAAATATCTTAAAACCACATTCTGTTACACAAAAATTAAGTTATTTTATTCCTGTCTTCATGTTATTCTTGTATCAAGAAGACACGGGTCTCCAGTAGATGCACCCTTTGTTGAATGGGCAGCGAAAGAGCACATTCAGCTGTTTTGACTGTACTTGATTTAGATACACAGTTTGCATTTGATCGGTACTTTGGCTGGAACTAATAATGTTTCACAAGTACATAAAAATACAAGCGCAGGCAAGACTGGCACTTGGAAAAATGGCTCAGTTTTTCCAACAGAGTCCAGATTTGAAAGTGTTTTACCTGTTTGTACAGATTGTACATCATCTGTCTGTGATATTTGAATATCTCAAACGTTTTCCTTCATCACAGTTTTTAGGTTCATACCCTCCCATGTTCTGTGACCTGTCTGCCCCAAACTAGGTGGCTGTGACACTGGTGAGAAGAGTTTGGATCATACTCTGTTGGATGCTCATCACCAGAGAGTCTGTGTCTGAAAAATCAATATCAACCAACCGGATACTTTATTAGGTATACCAGGTGTACCTTTATAAAGTAGCCTGTGAGCGTATAGTGTAATTGCATAGGACTTTACCTTGTGACATGCTTATTACAGCTTAAAATGTGAAGATCGGGAAAGTTCCTCAGTCGTTTTATGAACAGGTACAGTCCATTTCAGTGACGGTCATCAAATTAACTCTGCCCAGTTTATTACACAGACAGATGCTTCCCATGACCCTTGTTTCTGCTTATCTGTTTTGCTGTGCTTGTGTGGGTGTGTGCGAGAAAGAGGGTGGGTGAACGACAGACAGACTGGCTTCTGATAGAGGCCAAGTCAATCATTTATGGGAGCAGTCAGGAGGGTTAGCCTTTCTGGAGCATGGTGACACACCATGCTTTACCCTTTTTATGGGTTCCAATAAAAAAAAAGTCTAACAACAGTCACATTGATGACATTAACTCACTGTAAAACCATGGACTGTGTCCAATTCCAGTTCCAGAGAAGAGTCTCGAGGATGCTTGAAATCACCTAGCTGCTGTTTAGCAAAAGATAAATAGTTTTAGACTGCCTGGCTCCTAAGGAAATGTTTTTTTTTCTTTTTTCCTCTGTATTTCTATAAAGAATGTTTCTCAGTTTACACAACCACTGTGTGCACTCCTGCTGGACTCTCAAATGCATGCTTGAGGCCATTTTCATCCCTTCCACCACCCGCCTTAAGAGTTTTATTTGCGTCTCCATGTTTTTGAGTTTCCACATCCATGCACATGTCAAGAAATGTCGCCTCCCTTTTTGTCTTTTTTTTTTTTGTTTGTTTTTGGTTTATTCTTTTGGATTTTGCTTTCTGCATTGTTAACATGTTTTGTTTCTTTCTTTCCATTCTGTTTCCTTTCTGCCATTCAGTACCTACAGATGAAATGGCCCCTGCTAGATGTTCAACCAGGAGGTCTTCCAAGTAGACAAGCACTTAAAGATGCCAGGTCCCCGTCACCGGCACACATCGTTGTAAGTAATACTCCACTCGGTACTTTTCCTCTTTCACTAGCTCCTTCACTCCTTTTTCGGGACACAACAGAACAGAAAATAAAACCGTTGCTGCTCTTCTCTGATCCAATTTGACACTCAGTTTGTGCCTCCCTTAGATTGCAGTAACTAATATTTTGACAATAAAGGATGTCTGAATGTGGACAGCGTGATCAGGAGGCAAATGGCACTAGTTGGGTGGCTGCTGCAGCAGATGTGACAGTGGCTCTCTGAACAGTCTGTAATCGCTGAGAAAATGATAAATCTCAGGCCAGGCTTGCACCAGCTAAGATGATTATAGACAACTGACCCTACGCTGACAACTTTTCCATGAGAAGAAACTGATGTAGGACTGCAAACGCAGGGAAGTGTGGGCGTTCCTTGAACATTGATTACACTGTCCATAGAGTTGGAGGAGAACTCTGGCGCGAGAGTTGGCTGGACAGCCATAGGGGCCATACGCAGCACATACCAATAACGGAGCTTCCACCTCAGGCATGTCAATATCTGAGAGGATACTAGCTCTAAAATCAGCAGCTGAATGTGAACTGAGTAGTTGCTAAAGGCTTTAAGTGTACAGAAGGTCAGTGGAAAGGTTGAACATGGAGAGGTATACATATGTGGTCGCAGAGTTGGCGAGCCAAGAAAATCAATGAGAGTGGGGATTGAGAAGTATTTCTGAGGTCACCTTTAAAGCCCCAGGCCACAGTGGTGGTGGTGTTTTGGAGTTGTGCATCAACATGTTGTTATGAAAATGAAAATTTGAATAGCATAAAAAAATTTGTGGAAGAAAAAGCCTTTCTAGGTTGTGCACTTAAGAGTAGAGGAAGTTTCGTGATAAAGCTTCGGTGTTAGAGTTGGTCACATCTGGCCCGTGCTGGTGAACCCTGGAACAACACAGCGGCCATTATGGCTAAAATATAAAGCAGTGATGATTTAGCTTTTGTTTGTTTGTTTTTATCTCGGAGATTACACTGTCAAGACACGATGTCACACTGAGTCACTTTTGACATTTGATCGGCTCAGTCACTTTTACGGTCCGCAATAAATTCCATCTCAAACCAGTTACTCAAAAGTTGGCAAAACAGGGTCTCCGTGGAGCGCTGCTTCCCGTTTAAGCCGAGCGCATCTTAAAATAGCAGGAGTTGACGAGGCTGCTTGTTTGAAACAGAAACCTTGTCAAAAGTTGTATTTAAGACAAAAAAGCCAGCGATGACGGCGTTGGTCTGAACAGAAGAAGCTCGGCTTCGATGTTGGTGTTATTTTTACACCTGAAGAGTCCAAAAGCCAGCTTTTACTCTTATTTCAGGAGACGCTGAGAAAGAGTTCAAACTCGTAAGGAATCATTAAACTGGTCGTAGGCAGCAAATGCTGCAGGTAAATATTTAAGGTTTTATCCTGTTATGAGTCACAGGGCTGTAAATACTTACAACCTCACATACACATAAACTCCTCCTGTACACTTGGATTTGCGTTTTTAGAAAACAGAACAGCCTTAATGCTTTAGGTCTGTGTAATAGTTTTTTGTTAGTTTGGTTGCTGACAAATTGTTTGCTAAAGTAATGTATAATTATAAAAACACATTTTAGTGATTAAATTATGGCTGCTTTTTTGTTGTTGATGCAAAGTTTAGTTCCAACTCCTGGCAGTCATTCAAGCATGCAGCACTAACAGGCAGCATCGGCTATTTATCATAAAACAAAATCTGGCTTCGTGGCAAAAATAAGCTTGAATTTACAAAGAATACAAGTTGTCCGAGATTAAAAAAAAAAAAAAAAACTTGCTCTCTGCTGAAATGCTCACTCAAATGTATGAATTTGACTGAAGATGCATGAACATATAAGAAAAATTAAAAAAAAAAAAAAAACAATGTAAGTTGGTGATAAGATGATGGATAGTGAGATAAAATGAGTTTTATAATGATGAACTGGGGTTTTGGGGTATTACAAATAAGTTTATAACAAATGTAAATATCTTCACTGAGGTTGCATTAAAAGTGTGTTTAATTACTCATAATTGGATTGTTACATTTGATCCTTGGAGAAAAATAAAAAAGACTAATGATACCGTTGTAGTAAAGATTTCATTTGTAAAGATGTTTCTGCACAGTTAGCACTTGGATTTGATGATTGATCCATCAGGATCTGAAGTCTGGATGAGCTTTCATTTTGTTCCTGCCTTTTTTTTTTTTTGTTTTTTGTTTTTTTTTTGTCTTTTGTCCTTCTAAGAAAAAAGCTTTTCTTCTAAGAACAAAAACAACAAATCAAACATGGATTGCAGTCGGCTGAGCCCCATTAAAGTGATATTGTGATTAGTGCTGACACTGATCAATATGAGAAAAACCATTGTAATATTTGTGGTCATATTGCTCAACCCTATGTGAGCTGTTTGATACGCAGCCTGGTAAGATCAGAGGTTCCGCTGCGGTGCTGGATAGGCTGTTAGTAGCAGTGATGAAATTGAATGTGAAATGCAGCTTGTATTGTTGGCACGCCTTCTATCCTGCTCCAGCATCCACCCCTGACTCAGAAACAAGTGTGTTTTGAATGGTTTTGCATATACAGACCACATGCATAACTGGAAAAAAAAAGTTATCTCATTATTATGTATTGTATGAGAATGAATTCCAATGATAACCTCGCACAGACTCATGCAGGTGTCACTCTTTCTCCAAAATGTAGGCCTAGCTGCTGTGGTGCGTGCTCCTCTTATCAATGAATTTGGCTGTAAACGGTAGTTTCCTTTTGTTTGCAAATGGAAACAAATGTTCAAGCACCTTGACCTCTAGCCAGCCCGGAGCACGGTCGGGTCACGTTGGCCGCGATAAGAAGCCGTCGAATGGGCTGCAAGATAACAGAGATCTAAAGCCTGAGTGACCCGGAAGACGGTTGAAGCAACGATAGAACGGCCGTAGATGGAAGGAAAGGTCCGCTCGACTCTAGATGAAGCCCCTGGACTGGCGGAGGAGGGACAGAGATGCAGACAGATAGTTTCAGGCTGGAAAAGCTCAGTCCAGCTGGAATGCTGGAGGATCAGCTGAGAGAAGAGGAAGTGACTTCACACAAGCTGGTCTCTCTGAGGCCACACCATACGACCCCGGCTTACCGTGCCCCCAGAGGAGGCCGTGTTGGACCCCTTTTGAAGTGCCTGACCACCCCGCAGGCAGCCTCAAAACCTGCCACTGCTGAACTTTTATGCCATTGGCTGAAAGTTGTTCAATATTTATCAACCTATTGATGTGTACTTTTTGAGGGTGAGACTGCAAGAAACATTTTATGCCTCATGCAGCTCCTGTGGGAAGGATCATAAACAATCTGCGTTTTTGTCAACTTAGCCTTGACTGCGATGTCTTGAGAATGAGTTGCACAGAGTTAAAACACTCCTCGTGGATAATTTGCAGTAGAAAATGTATCAGAAAGCCGAGACAATCATATCACATGGACAATAATGCATTAGAAGAGTTGTGACGTAATTTCTCTGGGATGTTCTCTCTGTTACGTGACTAAAGTTGTGAAGGATGAAAACATGTTAAACACAAGTCATCCTTACCAATTCCTTTTTATCCGTTTGCTGTTTTGAGAATTTGGTGGGGGGGTGGGGCATGGCCACTCGAAACACACACAGTTTTCTGACATGCATACACATTCGCACACACATATGCAGCCTTAGAGTCTAGAGTTTAGCTCTGGCCGAACAATGACTCCATTGTTTTGCAGGCTTTCACTAGCAGCAGGGGATGGCTGGAGTGTTAACCATTCCCCAACTGCACCTCACGGCGTGTTATTGTGTGTGCATGCGTGTGTGTCAAAGGTAGTGAAGCATGCGCTTGACGGGATGAAGAGAAGGAGGGCACTTGCTCCAAGTGTATGGTAATTAGTGTGGAGGAAGTGATGGAATCTGGTCATTTTTACGGTGTGCAAGACCTCCCACCTGAGCCTTTACAACTCCTGAACATGCTTATTTCAGTCCCATTCAGTCCAACCTGTTTCCTTGAAGAATTTGAACTGGAAAGAGTCTGAGAGAAGGGTGAAAAGAGCTGACATGTTTTTGATATTATTAAAAAAAAGAAAAAAACAAGGGCTGTTTCTTGCCTTTGCATTTGAAAAAGACGCAGCACAATGACTGTGGATCCCTGTCGCGGCCCAAAGGACAGGGTAGACGTGCAACTGCTGCTGTAGGCCCGTTTTTAAAAAGAGATGGGATCACATTCCCCTTCTGGGTCTACTTCTCTGTCCATCTCTGAGGCGTAGGGAGAAAAGGCGCTTCCTCTGGTCTGAATGGACCGTGCACCTGGGCTGTCCAGAACATTGTCTAGCACTCTGGGAGGCCGAGCTTTCCCTCTTGGTAATGAGTGACCCCGTGGTCAAGAGGCGCCACCCACACACCGTCTGCAGGCTTCACCTTGGAGGCTTTTTCTTCCCCGAGTTAGGCTGACCTTAACCTGCTTTTTCATGCTGCATTTTAGGCCTCTATCCAAATAACCTTTTACCCTTATTTTGCCTTTTTTCTGTGCATGTCTCCTTTCATATTTATCTTTGCTGCAATAGAGTACCCAGATATGTATATATTGTTATGGCCACTTTTAGATCAAAGGAGATTTCGCCATGTAGGACTGGGCGATGGGGATGGACTGTTTGTTTTATGTGCAAATGATTTCTTAATTGAATTTCCAACATGAATGAATGCATCATAATGTGCAATCAAATGCAGACGCGATTGAAGTTTTAATCCTTATTGCCCAGTTCTCTTTTGCCAAGTGCTCCAGCTCTCGGACAGAGGCTGTTAACGCCTGCCCACCGTCCCTCGCTGTCTCCTCCACACAAGGGAATCGTTGAACGGGTCACGCTTACATCATCAGACCTGGCCAAGCTCTGAGGCTGTCGAGACGTGGCGTCATGCCCGGGAGCTGTGACAATGAGAATGAGAGCACGTCAGTCATTGTATCTGTCCAATAGTCAGAACGGCGGCTCGTTTCCCACAGACAAGCCACTCAGGGCTAGCTTAGTCAGCAGCAAGCCCACAACAGCAGTTAGTCTTCTTGCTTTGAATGAAAGTCCAAGCAAGCAAAAGTTTCTGATCAACTGCTTTTTGAAAATCACAACATCATTATGGAGTGTTTCCATGGAAACATCTGTATGTAGCGAATGTGACCAGCTGCTGCAGATGCAGGGAGGACTGTTCATTCCTCTTGTTGTGGTGCTTGACTGTTAAATAACCCCCGTGAACTTAAACTACCCCAGGCAACGTGTGACTCCATGTTGGACACACATTTAAATTGATAATAGAGGTTTGTATCTGTGTGCGTGTGTTTCGCCAATAACCACAGTGTTTGCTTTCTTGCTTTTATGAGAACTTATCTAGCTGGCCCAAGGGTCAAGCACGAGTACAAATACAGCCCAGCGATCGGAGTGAACAGTATCTTTTAGGTACTCGAGTTCTTCAGTAAACTTAAGTCCCTGCTGCTTTTTTCCCCCCGCGTATTCTTTGACTTTTACTGTCCTTCCTCCCAAAGGAAATCGATCCATCCCTTTCATACTTCTCTTCTTCTCTTGTCTTCTTTCATCTTTATGATATCTGTTTAGGATCTAATATCTTGCTTTAGCGTCACTATATGTGCCTCCTCCTTTGAACAAACTGATTTTGTCTAGTGTTAAAGAGCTTGCAAAACAAGTCAGAACCTAAATTTCTAACTTAAATAATACAAAATGTTACTTTATTTTCAAAGGTTAGTTTTTAATAGGATTCAAAAGGGCTTTAGGGCCATGGGAAGCATGGTTCCAACACTCGGGTGATTTGGTGGTGACAGTTAGATCCCCAGATCAGCTGATCGCCGCTGAACATCCGCGGCAGCATGCATGCCACGGAGATGAAATGTCTCGCCAAAGTGAAACATTGCTTTAACATCCTATCAGCCTGTACAAGCAACCATGTAACCAGTGCAGAGCCAGTGTTCTCCCATTGTCTGCATGTAAAATTAGTGATAAAGGAGCCGCATGTGCACCCGGGACAAGCCTGCGCCTGCAGAGATGAGGTAGTAGTTTAAATAACTCAAAAATCAGGGGATGCATTATTTCCAGGGAGAACATGTTGCTTTTGCATAAAAAACCTTTTTGGATGGGGATTGCGTGCAGATGTGTGTGTGTGTGTGCGCGTGTGTGTGTGTGAGTTAGAGAATAAAGGAGAGATGGAGAGCTGATATAATTGTGTGACTTGGGAACGTCCATCTTTGCCTTTCAGGGGCCCTTCTGCTGGGAATTCCCCGGACAGTCAGATCTGAGCCTTCACCAATTTCATTTGGTGAGAGACCTTTGAATTCCAAAAATATCTTGTTGGATATTTTTTTTTTTCTTTTCTTTGGTTGATTCCACACACACAAATTAACAACTGATGATTTTATTTGATCTTTTTGTAAAATAAAAACTGTGAATGAAAATCTTAAATCCTGGTGATGATGAAGATGATGATCATCATAATCCTACTTTGCTGTGCTTTGTGCTAATTCAGTGATGTTGCTTTGCTGCTGATGTGCTTTTTAATGTCTAAAATGCCTTATTGTGTGAAACCCTGGAGATTTTTGTGTAAGCAGAAAGATCGTGATGATGCACATCACACTTATTTTTATTTTATTTCCTTTGACAGGGCTTGTTTATAATTATGTTCAGCTTCAAAGTCATTGCTGTGTGTTTCTAAAGATTTATTTTGCTTTCTTTATTTCTATGATGCCTCACAGGTTATACATCCCTCTGGTTATAACATCCTTTTCTTTGGAGAGTCTTATATGTATTTGGTTTGAATTAGCAGAAATGATCCACCAGCAGGAGAAAGAGGGTCATTTTTGTTTTGTTTTGCACTTTCTCGTGCAGCTGTTTTGAATCAAGTTCCCTCTCCTAATAGAATTTGGGTAACAGAGTTTAATGTGCGGAGATGAAGCATAACAACACACTGTTTACGTTCGCCGGTTGAAGATGTAGAGTAAAGATAAATATGTCTGAAAGAGATGGAACTCTCTAATTCGATTTGTTGGAATGATCCTGCAACGAAACTCCCCAGAATATAAGCTGTAAATGAAAGAAAGTGGAGCCCAAAGGTAAACTTACTCTTGTGTGTGTTTTTTTTTAATTTTTTTTTTCTGTACTGCAGAGCTGACTTTCTGAGGTCATGAGTAAGCCTTGTTTTGATTTGCCTCAGTCAGGCCCTGTGAAGCCAGAAATAGGTTGGCATTATGAAACCCAGAGGAGAAATCTTAATCTCCTCTGAGGTGACCACGGCTCTCTGGATTGCCGACTTGAATCGTTCGACTAATCAATCGCTTGTTGATTGCACGTCATTCTCTGGGGCCGTTGTTATGAGTGAACAGAACAAGTCTTACAAAAAGAAGCAGGCAGTGAGGGAGGTAAAGCATACTTCACTGTGTAACCATATGATAGTTGGTGTTCCTTTCCTCATATCAGCCTCTCTTATACAAGTGCCTCTGCTAGAACTTGTTTGACAAGGTCTGGCAGGATCACTGCTGGGTGTGCCGGTCTATCTTTCTGCATGAGTGTGTGTGTCTTACAAATACACCTTTTGTCTGCACTGGTGTATATGTAGTGTCTTTGCGTCCAAGGTGTGGCTTGAGTTTTGGATGACAGGTCGTCGGAGCTAGGTTAGACAATAATATAACTTTCATTTGCAGGCATTTATTCGAACCCATTTAAACTAATGAATTTTAACGCCAATTGATAACTAAATGTATGGCTCTTGAAAGATGTTGCAATCAGGATTTGCTTGTTGGCTTTTCTTACAAAAGACTAGGACAAAGAATCTAAGGAAATGTTGATGAATAATCTTGATTCACAATGAAGGACCGGCAGTTGGGTGCGCTCATCTTTGATAAATTCTTCTGGATTGGAGGATGTGCACTCTGCGGCCGGCCGCGTGAGCGACAACAGACTCGGCAGAGCTACACGCTACTGTATTAACACTGGAGGCCGTTTCACAGGGAAACTTGTTTTGACAGAACTCCAGGTGTCTCATTGTTGGAGATGGCATGGTTCAACAGATTTACCAATTAGCACTAGGCTGAGGGCACAAGAAGGGTGGGTGGGGTGGGGGGCGGGTGTTGAAGAAGGGGGCTAGGGAGGAGGGAAGAAATGAAACTGGGGGAGGCGGATTTGGCCACAGTGGCAGAATATGGTTTTGAGGGAGAGGGGGCTAGTCCTGGAGGGTGGGGTGACCATAAGGAGGCAGGCTGGAGTAAGGCGATCCTTGACCTCCTTTTTTTTTTTTTCTTCTTTCCCAGCAACAGCATGGAAAGGGGCTGAGGTTTGATCAGGGCCACAAACAGGACGGGAACTACGTAGAAAGAGAATAGGGGTGGGAGCGGGGGTGCTGGGATAGCACAGTCACACATGGCAACTTTTCAGCTGAAAGTTATCTTTTTCACTCAGCTGACCTTCACATTCTGGTTTGTTGTGGTCTTTTTTTTTTTTTTTTTTGTTAAAGACAAACACATGTTCCTCAGCTGGAGTGCTAATTTGTTATTTACTGTCGCCTCCCCGCACACCCTCACCGGTTGGTTGCTCTCAGTCTAGTAGGAGGGAGAATTGTGTGAAATTGTTTAGCTATTAGTGTCACCAACCCCCTCTGCTACTCCTCATAAATATTGGTTTCTATTTCCAGGAAGTTTGGAAATTAACTTTTGGCAGCAGGGTTAACTGGTTTTGTGAATATCCTACAGGTGGCCTAAAAATGTTTGTATTTCTTTGCCTGTATATTTAGTATGTTTAGATATGTAGCATGTTCTCTTTGTAGGAACATGGATTCTCCAGCTTTTAGACAAAAGGAAGATTGAACAGTACAAGTGAAGGTTTGTGCTTTTTTAAGTCTGTCTGAAGTTGAGGAAATAGTGCACTGCAAAAAAGGCTCTTGTAGAAATAAACCTAATATTCCTAAATATAGTCAAATTGCCTTATATTAAGCAAAAAATAAGTGTGCCAACAGAGTAAGAGAAAAAAAATTCTTGACCAGAATTCTTAAAACAAGGAAAATAGTCTAGCCTGTAAACAAAAAGTGAGACTAATTTTCTTGAAACAAGGTGTTTTTACTTTTTTTAGAAATTAGTTTTTGAAGTGTGCCGCTTCTTAGGAGATTGCCCTTTTTTTGTGCAGACTAATCATAACAAACAGGCTATGTGTTTTCTTTGGAAGTTGTCTGTTCATGAAAATGACCATGGAAACTAACAAAGTTGAGAGGTAGCTTTTTGTCAGATCTTTTGGGATGTCTTCTGTCTTCCAAATCAGTTTTATAACCTGGACAAGACTAGTGTTCATTTTGTACAAAACTGAACTTCAACAGGTACTTTACATATTTCCTCTTTCCAGACTCGTGGTATTCAAGTTTCTTATTCAGTGAACTGTCTGAACAAAACCACCGGAAACCATTTGGGTGTCTTGTTGCCAAGTCTTTAACCACTTTTAATACCAACGTTGATGAGTGTAATTATGATTGATCAGGCAGTTCTAAGCCAGAATTAATAAACAAAGTATCAGTATTTAAGAGTTCAACTATAAGTAGTTGCCACAAGTGCTTCAAAGATTTGGGAAAAACGACCATACTCAGAAAAATGATTCCAAAAGTGATTCAGAGACACACCAAACAAGTTACTGCTTTATCCCTCTTTATAAGCTCCAGATCACTATCCGACATCATGAATATCTCTGGTTTTATAATGATTTAGTATGGAGCAATCCCACAATTGCTTTGGCAACTGTCTGTTTTTTTTTTTGTTTTTTTTTTAAAACGTATGAGCAGGCAGCTTGTGATTGAAAGTGAAGGAGACAGCTTTTTGGAAACGGAGCGTAGATTGGGACTATAGTGGGAGAAAGATGGGAGGGAGAGGACGAAGCCCCGCCAAATTCCCCAAAGAACAATTTACTGTTATGGATGAATACACTGTCACAGTCAAATTTCAATTCCGGTGGAATGCTGAGTGATTCCAGAGAGCACTTAAGCTGCCTTGAATTCGGTTTTCCGTCCCCACCCGTGCTATAACAGGAGAAGGGTTTTTCTTTGGTGTTTGCAGGGGTAAACACTGGGTATCTGCTCTCTGAACCATTAAGCACCGTCCTCTGTCACCTTCCTCTATATTCTAAACGGTCTTTTCTGGTTTTGTAGGGGCATCTTGAACAGTTCTAACACCCCAATTTATCTGATTCTTTTTTTTCATTTCTTTTTTTTTGTTCCACTCTGCGTTTTCAGTGGGGGCCTATCTGAACTTTTCTTGGATTTGTTTGGTTCTGGTTTTGATGTTCATGTTGTTATATATGTATATATACACTCACCAGCCACTTTGTTGGGTATGCCTAGTATCTTCTCCATCTTCCAAGTCTGTTGTGTCAAGAGTGCCATTCCCAGCTTTTGTCTCAGCCCATGGAAAGAATTTGATGTAATGCTTATTTTCCAACCCAGTCAACTTCTTTGAGCAATTTTCCCCTGCTACTGTTTTGTTTCGTGTTTGCTTTTTCTAATCATCCAGGAAGTTTGGGACGCCAATCTCCAACCTGAGTGACGCCGTGATGTGTATGCTCTCGCATACCGATGCAGGTGTGCACATGCATTAGTATTTATTCATCCATCCTTTCAAAAAAAAAAAAAAAAAAAAAAAGTCTAATGGAATGGACTCTTAAAGCGTCAGAGAAGTAAGTCCTGTCATAGCTGGAGGGAAGTATGATGAGGTGAAACGGAGACCTGCGTTCTGAGAGATTAAAGAGGATCATCGTACTGGAGTTTTTGGATGCAGGGAGAGGTGGCTCAGTATTGACAATATACCGGCTGTTTTCCCATGAGACGAAAATCTAAATGTGCCAGACTGCTTTTTCTCTGCGGTAAGATGTGCTTTAGACACCTAGCATTGGCCAAACATCGCCTTCGAAAGATGCAGAGAAATGCATTATGGGAAGAGAATAAACAAGCCTGTCGCCAAAGTTGGGAAGAATCCTGAATGCAGCGCTACTGTCAAGCAGCAGCTTCTATTTCATACATTATTAACGTTGCCTAAACGCATTATTTGTGTATTTATTCATTCATTTGTCTTGTTAACATCCTTCTGGAGTGAGATAAATAGCACGGCCAGACTGGCTGTGTGACAGGTGTGTGTGAAATTTGAATAAAAAGCCCAGCAGTGTGATTGGAGTGAGACGGGAGCGGATTCTGCGGACACCAGGCTTCCTCTCCGGGCTCATTAAGGGACAGTGAGGCGATGATGTCGAATCGGCGCGCACTTTGCTGGCCTGCCTTTTCCCTTTGAACATCGTCGCCCTCTTATCTGCAACATGCTCTGTTCCTCCATAACAAGACGGTCCTACTCCCATGCATGCACGCGCTCAGTCCGTTTCCTCGGGTGCAAGCACCCAGCCTACGTACCCTCTCCTCGCTTATTTAGTTTTTGTACACAGTAAAACTCTTTAAGTATGTGGCTTGTCTGCTGAATTTTGGCAGCTTTTGTTGTATTTTCTCCACCACCATCGAAAAAGCCTGGTGTTTGTTTTTTTCTCTCTCTCTTTTTTTAAGCGTGTTCTTTTTTTTCTGCACAGACATCACAAATGTATGTTTTAATTGGAACTTTTGTCACTGTCTCCATCTTGTGTTGGAATGGCAGACGAGTGAGTGGCTGGCAGCACCGGGACTGGGCTGATTGGTGTGTAGCGAGGCATGCCTAAATCAACTGGCAGCATGAATAGCTTGCTTGATTCTCACTGGCATTCACTGGAATCCATGGTATTTTTTTTAATGCTCGATTCTTTCCCTGGAAAAAGTGCGGAATAACCAACAAGGGAGCGGGTGAGAGAATACCTCCTACTTCCTTGAAGCATGACCCCTCCTCCCCCCACATACACACACTTTTTTTTTTGTGGTGCAATTTGCTTGCCTTTTTGCCCTCTCACTTCTTTGTTCTTTTCTGCTCCTGTCAGAATAATCCGGCTCACCCTTGTTGTCTCTGTGCTGCAAACAAGGATCGGTTCATTTAAAAACAAACATTAAGATGTTGAACGTGAAGAAATGATTAAAAACTGAACAAATCAGCTATGTAGAAGTGATTATTTATTCTCCAGATGATGATGGGGAGTTTCTCGTGGCTCTTACCTGCTGTTAAATGTATTGAGCTGTTAAAAGAGCTTTACCAAGAAGGGATGTCACACAAGGATCCTTGTGCTCCTTCAGATTCACACCAGAGGATTAAAGAAGTTGAAATGGAACAGGTGAGCATTTAAACGTTGAGGTGGAACATAGTAAACAGGCAAAAGTGCGTCTATTTTCTTGTTTTTTTTTTTCTGTGGTAGGCTTCTACCATAATTCAAAGTAATTGAAGTAGTTTACTTGCAGTTCCAAATGCTGCGAGAGGTTAGGTCAGCATATGGTACTACTAGTGACTAGTTTATGCATTCGTTGTGCCTACATCCTAAATTCAGAGTTATGAAAGGGAATAAATCACTAACCCCCACACGACATGTTGGGCCCTAGTCCTGCTCCAGGGAAGGCTCGCCTCTGCTGTGCTGCAGCAACTAATGTAAAACACATGTTTTGAGCTGTGCATCTGCATAAGTACCCACCTGTTTAAGCTGCGGACAGCCTTTCACCTCGACGGTAAATTCAGACACTCTTGCGCCAGAGGCAGAGCGGCTGCGAGCCGGGTCAGGTTGGAGTCATTGTAAATCCTCCTTGACATAATGTACTCTTTGTATTTGGCTGTGTGCACATGTGCGCGCGTGCAGGTGGAGTTGCGCGGGCTGCATTCTCGCTGAATGCAAATAAAATGTTTTTATGTGTGTATGTGTGCGGTAGCGGGCCTTTCTCTTCGGGCTGCTAGTCGGTTCTGTGTAATTACCTGGCTGTCTGCCACCGAGCCCCGCTGGAGCAGAAACAGAAGTGGAGCTGTGTCTTACACAACGCAACACAGCGGCCCATCTGAACCGCTGGCTCAGAGTTTGGTCAGCTTGGCGTCTGGGGACGACGTGGTATGTCTCGTCATGCAGGCGAGGTCGGGGAAGATTTCTAAACAATGCCTTTTATCGAAATAGAAACGTACCACACTTAAGTCAGCATGATTTGATGTCGGAACAAAGTTCCCAGAACAAACAAAGAGGCAGTCATTATTAAATAAAAGCAACATTGATTATTGCATGATATTGTTTATTCAAAGTTGGACTATTGCATAATGAGAGGCTGAGGTTGATACATGACCACAGACCATAAATGCTGCTGTGTAGCTGCATTAAAAACCTTTAGATGAATGATGGAGATGTGGCCAGCAAGTCATGAGTCAGTTAAAGCCACAAGAGTGATTTATATGCGCCCCCCGCCTCCCACCACCACCACCACAACCTTACCTCCACTTCCCACCTGTGAGGACCAGTGTCGTAGATGAGGAGGCAACCAGCTTCCCCTGTGAGTGCGTACTGCGATGTCAGCCTGCCTCTCCTGCCATTTTAATTGTTATATATCCTCAGCCTTGATATGAGCAAAAAGGGAGGCCTCTGCAAAACTTGGCACTTCAAACGCTACCTCCCCCTGTCTTACAAGTTGCCTGTCTCTTTGGAGGAGCCTGGGCTTTGGAGAGTCAGAAAAGGGGATTGGAGAGGTGCTGTGGATTCCCGACTGGAATGAGTTTGATGGGCTAATTGTAGCCCCCAGTGGACACAGGCACACATCACAGAGGGCTGACAGAGTGGGGTGTGTGGGGGGGCCGGCAAGCTGAGGCTGAGTAGCTGTAGAGGCTGGAAAATATTCCTGCTAGCCTTCCTCTCCATATCTGGGTCTTAGCTCAAGACTCCGATTCCTTTGATTTCAGCATCCTGTCATGAGTAAATGGATGTCATGAATATTCCCATCATATTTCACTCTTCTTATCCCCTTTTGCACCTACATTTATTGCAACGTGCATCTCAGACCTGCTCCGTTATGCTGCAAACCTGCCAAAAAATATTCTCTGCTGGCATTAACCCACAGTGAATTACATCAATTAATGATGCCAGCACTGATAGGAATCCAAGTTAGTCCACCCTCAAGACTGCACAGCATCTTGGGCAGAACCTGGACGCAAAGCAACAACAAAACCGTGAATTACACCGGCAAAAATGAACAATGCCTTAAAACCAATATTACCAACTAGTTCAGTTGTAGTAGTGATAAAAAAAAAGGCTTTCGGCAGCTTTGAAGAGTTTTCTTTTTTTCTTTATCTGCATCAAAAAGAAATCGATAGCCAAAACTTTTGAGCCTTATGTATCAGTTTTTCCTCCAGTTGCACTCCCCTCCCCACCGCCAGTTTGCCTAGTTGTACATTATACCACAAGAGTAAAACACAGTTAAAAGGAGAGAGGCACAAGGAGATGACACCAGCGAGGAAGCAGCTCATGTAGGGTAGGGCTTTGGCTAGGAGAAAATCAATGGGAGGGAGCACTTCCATGCACGGAAATGGCACAATGGGTGGGAGAGGGAGTAAAGATTTTTTTTGTTGTTGTTTTGTTTTGTTTTTAAACTGAAAAATGATGCATTTGTTTTACCCAGGGAGAGGGGAAAAAAAGCGCTCCTCTGAACATCTTTTGAAAAAAAGCTAGCTCTTTGGTGAGGTTGAGTTGTGTGGTTAAGGTTTGTTTTATCCAACTGTGCGGAAGCGTGTGTAGCTGTCTTTCAGCTCTCTTTTTAGTTGAGGCGCAGAAAGACTACTCATGGCATGTTCAAGGGCACTCGGTGGACACGGATGCCCTGCAGGAGGCGGAATTATGAATACAACATGAGTAAACAGACACCTACATACACTGTTAAAATAGTAAGCCTAGTACTTGGCAAGAGACCATCTCGGTTGTAATTTGAGCCGGTCCGTAGCAGCTCAACCTTCTGAGGGTCATTGATAAAGTCTTGTGAAAAATCAGCTCTAATTTGCCTGATAGTGAGGTGATTTGCACGTTGGCAGTAATGTATTCCTCAGTGCATTCCTCCAGTACAAGCGTTTAAGCATTCGCATCATTTTTTTTTTTAAACACGACAGCTGTGAACAAAGAATACAATAGCGCACAAACTTGAAACACAATTCCGAGCCTGAGCTTTGAATGGCATTCAGACTTCACTGTGACTGAGCGGGGCCCATTCAGCGAGAGTGCGTGGCGGTTGAGGAGATGGTATCGAGTTGCCTGCAGATGGAGGTCAGTGTAACTGGCACAGTTGGCACCTTGGCACAGCGGCAGTGTGCTGCGGCACTCAGCTCCGCAGAGGATGCGACGACTGAAGCGGGTGGTGGCGGTGGCAGGGAGGGGAGGGCTGGAGGGTAAAGCGTTCTTCTCACTTCTCCTTTTTTTTTTATTGTCTGTGCTTCCTGTTTTGAAAGCCATTAAGGAGCAAATTTCCTCACAGCGAGAGGGGAGATGAAAAGGCCCGGTCTTTTGAAATGTGTCCAAGCGCAAATGTGAAAAAGAGAGGGAATGATAGCTATCTGTAAACATCGCTGTCGAGGGGTCGACGGAAAAGGAATTGTGAGGGGGGAAAATGATACATTCATTTGCTTTCTTTTATTTTATTTATTTATTATTTTTTTTGATTCAGTGATGAAAGACGTGCTGCAGTTTTTGTTCCAAGCCAGCTGTATTGCTCTTTTCACACGAATGTATCAGGGCAGAATCACAGAACTACACAGCCATCACCCCCCTTAACCCCCTTCCGAAAATGCTTTGTGACATCTGCATCCACACATGTCTGCATTCACTGGAGCCACTGAGTATTAATAGATGAGTTGCTTTTGTCATCCTTGGGTCCCAAATGGATCTCTGATCACCAAATTGTGCATGTGTGTGGGTTTTTTTGTTATGTCAGTGCCACTGGACAGAGAGCGTGAGAGGTTACCAGCTTAACCTGGTCAGTTGGGAAGACTTGCTTAGCTTCTTTCTTCCGACTCAGTGTAGCTGGTTAGTAATAACTGCCACAGCTGTGATCTCTGTTTAGTATCTGTTTAGTTGGCATACAGTTTAATTACACCACTTTTCCTCACAGCTTTGCTTGCCTAGTTTATCAAGCAGTAGAGTGGTGTTGCAGACTTCCCCCCACCCCCTCTCCCTTTCCTCCTCCCTCTTCTACCCCTCACTGCCCCCGAGCCTGGCCAGTCTGTGCCTCTTAATAAAACCGACAGGCTCTAATTGGGCTTAATTGCACCCTTCGGGCGTCGTCAAAAGGAGTGTTGCTAAACAAACTGCAGGGTCTGCAAGCAGGCCAGGCAGTCTTCTGCAGCAGCGTTGGCCACCGAGCTCATGCCTCCATGCATGTGCATAAATCGTTAAAGCCGCTGTAAAAATGCGCAGCATGCGAGTGCATAATGGCGCATTAGGAATGTGCATGAGTAGGCATCAGTTTTTAATGGCGTGGGTGTTCGTGCACCGACTCTGGGGGAGCGCAGCGACCCATTCATTCCTTTCGATGAGCCAACAGAACAAGAGCTCACAAGTCTGAGAATCTTATGCATTCAAGGAGGCAGCATCTCCTGACTGAACCTCACAGTGGCCTCTGCTGCTAAATCAACACCCACAGGAAAAGAGGAGTACGTCCGTGTCTTTTGAGGATGTGTGCAACTCTGGGTGTCAGGAAAGTCTTTTTAAATCCCCACGATCACGGAAAAACCTGTGCTAAACAAATCCTTGTCTGCCCTTCTTTCTTTTTTTTTTTTTTTTTTTAAAAGCAACGTAGGCCCCCCAAAAGAAGGAGCAGTGCACTTCATCCCAGTAGCACCACCTCCTGGTTAACAGACAGGGGCGACCGTGACGGTGGCTCCCTACGCAGAGGTGGAGCAGGTGCTCAGCGCATGGGCCTTTGCGGGGTCACCGACCACAATCGATGGAAATGCGATCGAGTCATCAAAATGGCAAAGCCTGACCCTCGTGTCTCTGTATGTGCGATGGCAGTGACCCTAAAGCTGCAGCCGAGGAGGAAAAAGGAAAGCTAATCACAATGGGTGCAGCACAGCGCTAAAATCCTTCTGGCTTTTTGCTAACCTATTTACTGATTGCTGCCTTTCACGGCCTGTTAGTCATCCCTAAAAGTTTTAGGACTTTCAGTTTGTTTTGAAGACTTGCAGTCCGATTCAGGAAAAAAATGCCACAATGCAAGACAAGAGACGGGGAAAGAGGCGTCTACTGTGCTTTTGTGTGGAGCTTAAAAGTCAAGTAATGATGCAGTGAGGCCCCATAAATGCTGGAAGGGCTTCGTTTCAGCGGCCTGCTCGGAGACTCTGTCACCCGTTCTTTTAGGAAAAGAGGCAGAGCACATAATTAAGATATACAGGCAAGGGTGGACTGAATATATAGACTGAAAATATAGAGCAGGAGGCCAGGCAACCTCAATCACAGCCTGTGGTTTAGTGTTTTGCTGCAGACAGTGCCCAGACTTGTGTGAGTCTGCATGTGTGTCTGTCAGCAGTGTGAGCAGCATGCTATAAAAGGCTGGTGAGTTGAGCCATAGCCTCTCTGTGTGTCGGGGTCACAGCAAGCCAAACTGTCTGTGCGTGCATGTGAACACGTACGCTCACTCCGCGCGGGCGTCGTCAGTATTTATTTGTCTGCATGTGTGCGTCTTTGCATGAAGGATGCCGACCTGCTCCCTGACCCAAACTTCTTCCCTATCCCATCTCCCTGCATTCAGCCCTGTTGTAATATATAATCCTGCTGTGTAGGGCAGCAGTGTGTGTCTGAGAGGACACATCCTCCCGCTCTTCGACTTTACACCCAGTGTACGCCCAAATGCACACGCGCATACACACTTTGCTGCTCACGCCTCAGTTGTTTAAGTGCTTTGTCACTCTCTAATGATAACTATCCATCAATGGAAGGGGCGTTGCTCGTGGAAATGAAGATGGATTGAATTAGTGTCGAGCGTACCGGCCGCTGCGTTGTGGTGGCAACCCGTAATTACACTGTCAGGACCGTTGAACCCCCCCTCTACGAGACACTGAACTTAACACATTTACACCAGTGTTGATTACAAGGTCTTTAAGTCTGGCCAGATTCACATCATGTAGTTCCTAATAGCCAATGAAAGGCCCAGTCATTTGAGGAAGATTAGTGCAGTGGTGTGGCGCGTGTGTGTGTGTGTGTGTGTGCGCGCAGCAGTTCCCCAAGGTAGTTGGGAAACTGCAGCAAATTTACTTTTTTTTGCAAGAAAAATTAAGTTGACATTTTGTGCAATCTCAGTGTCTGGTTATAAACAGACATGTAGGAGGACTCAGGTTTGGATCTGACCTCCACGTTATAGAGAAAAACTGTTAAAAGAAAAACAGGCAGCGTAAATTAAAAAAATAAAAGCACCCCAACTGCTGTGTGTTCTGGTTATGCTAACTTTGATGCAAGTTGACAATGGGAATATTTCCCTTCTTCCCCCCCCCAAACCAGAGCACAAACCAAACCAGAGAGTTATCCACACGCATGATTTTTTTTTCTTTGTCTCCGTAGAGAAAATGGATAATCGAATGAACTTTAGGCAAATGACAAATTTATGGGATGACCACTGCTGCACCTGTAGGTGCCGGAATAGTTTAGCAGCGCCACCAAAAGCAGAGATATAAAAACATATGAAGCATCCTCATTTGTTTTTATTACTTTTATGATGACTGGAGCTGCAAGTTTAATGTTCTGAAATGCATGATGGGACACAGAAACTACGCTCGTGAGTTCTGAAGTTGCACAGATTGTACACGCTATGGAGCAGTGCACACAAGTAGCTAGAGGAAAAATAACTTTCCCTCCTCCAAGCATCTCTGCATCTCCCCTCCATCACTGTGGGAACTGGAAATTGGGCTGAAGTGTTTTGTTATTAAATATGTCCAGGAAAACTCCAGGAAATGGGCTTAATTTCATATAGAAGCACATGACTTGGAGGATCTTACTGAAGCAATTAACCTCACCTCAGCTCATTAAAAACTCTCCTTTCATGGCCAGAAGCAGCAACTCATCTGCTAACACAGGACATAAAAGCAAAAATTTGTCCATCTAAAACTCTTAAAAGTAATTGGAAAGGTAGATATGAAGGGCCAGTAATCTGGCGACACAGCCTAAATTAAGTGAAGTGAAAATATGGGAGATTATAGAGAGCAGTAGCACGAGCGGAAAAGATAAGGCAGATGATCTTATGTATAAATCTGAATATATTATCACCCCTGGCAGTGTCCAGTAGATATTAAAATGAACCCTCAGGATTTAAAAAGTTTTGTGCAAGGTCGCTGCATGAATGACAGGCATCCTGAGTGCAACAAAAGCTGGAAGCACATAAATTTCTCCTTCAGACTTTGGGAATCGGTTCTCAAAGGGCCTCAGTTAGTGCCAAGAGTTGTTCTGGAAATGGTAGTAAAGTAAAGGTAGTGTTAATGTGCATAACACAACTGATTAAAAAAAAAAAAAAAAACATTAATAAATGGGTTTTATTCAAATTAAAATTTCCAGCCAACAAAGAAAAATTCAAGTTGTTTATCTCTTAGGAGGCTTTAGATTTTGAATAAAGAGATTGTTTTGCTCCTGCGACTAAAACGTGTAGGTCAGTGTTTTCCTGCAGCAGTTGCATCCGTTAGTTTATCTCATCATACTCCATTGTTGCCTAGCGTTTTCACATTCAGTCTCATTGAAAGTCCATTTCTGTCGTGTGCATTAATATTGGTTATAAGAATTATGGCACAGTTATTTCATGTGCGTACACTTCTTTTCTGCAGATAAAACACTCCTTTTCAGGCCTATTTTGAATCTTTCTAATAGATTAATAGCATTGAGGGAATCCATTCAGTTCTCTCTTCACTAGCGTGTCTGCATTTTTTTTCTTTGTGTGTGTGTGTATGTGCACGCGTGTGTGTTTGCCTCTCTTGGCTCACACTGCGTACACATGCAAACAACCAATCTCTGTCATCTGCATCAAAATAATTACAGAGAGATAAACACACCATTTGACCATTTTCACAGTGATCTAATCTGAAACCGGGCTGTGAAAGCGCACGGGGGAGATGATCAAATCCCCGCTTAATGGAACTGATCACTACTGTGTGTTCAGCTTTCAGCCGACAGCCGTGTTGCAAAAATCATCGTCTCGTCTTGCACTGCATTTAGTACGCCCGCTTTGTCTCTTCAGCGGTGTCTATTTGGAAGATAAAGGAGAAGAAAAACACACAAATACATTTAGTATTAAGGTTCTGACTGTGACCCATTTTTCTTGGCTGCACCACACCAGTTCAGATTTGAGAAAACAAGTGCGGGCCTTTTGTGTCGAGGTCACGCTGGCGATGAACTAGAAGTGTATTGGTTACATCCCTACTACTCCACTGGTTTCCATCTCCTTTTAGCTAGAAGGCAAATCCGAAATCTGATTAGCCTCCATTATAAAGAGTGATATTTTCATCCCGCTGATTCTCGGCACCGCGTCGGAGCATTTGGTCGCTTTAGTGCCGGGAAAAGTCTGCTCTTTTGACAGATAGTAGATATCCCCGACATCACTTGTTTGGACATTCCTGTCTTTTGTGACATGGAGTAAAAGACGTGGAAGAAAATAAAAAGCAGCTAAATAACGTCAAAAGATCAGAAATCAATGGGCCGGAGGAACGTGATCCACAGGATTCCGTGTGTGACCGGCCCGCTCCCGTCTCCACTTCACCGCTCCCTTTGCATTACGAGAGTCTTTCCACAGCAACTAAAGTTGCTTTTGTTCACCCCCCTCGGAGATGTAACTCAAGCATGAGGAAGCTGTCTAACCAATGTTTGGATATTGGAAAAAATAGCCTTTTACTTAAATATTACTGACTGAGGTTTATTGAGTTACATTTTCATCAGTGATGGGAGGCAGAGGAGTTGAGCCGCGAGAGAGCGTCATTAATGTGTAGGTTTGTGTTTCACATTTTGATGCAACTGTCATGGAGAGTAGCAGGAAGTGATCAATGAGCCTGTGGAGAAAAACAAAAGATTTTTTTTTTTTAAATTTTATTTTGTTTTGTTTCAAATAATGCAATCTGTATGTAAAGCTATTTTAATTAGAGGTTAAGGGAAAGAAAATCTCAAGATGGCTTTCAGAATTGTAAGATTTCTTTCGCAGAAGTTACACTCTTAAAATTGTTTATTAAAATTTCTTATAATAACATGTCAGTTTTTGAAATATTTAAACTGAATTTTTGTCATTCAAATTGTTATCCTTTGCAAAATATTCTGACAAATGACTCGATGTCTATAATTAATCCCCACACGGTCTTGCTATAAGACAAACAAAATTTTACACATTTTACATAGTCCAGGGCCTGTGAAAATCCAATAAATAAATGCTCATTATGTAAAGATGAATTTTTAAAATCTTTAAATACTAAAAGAAGAATTTTTAAAAAGTTTTCTTTTAAAGCTTTTACGTCTCTTTAATCTGATATTAGCCACCCTTGTAGAGTAAAAATAGCTACTGCATTTATCATCGTCTCCAGTATTTTTGTTGTAAGTCTTGGCCAGGGTACTTTATCGATGTCTTTTGTTCTTAAAGAAATGTTGGACTCCTTTTAAAGTAATTTTCTGGGTTACACTAGAGGTTACAGTATAGGGTGTCAACTTCTGTGGGAGTTGTGATCTGTTCTAATGAGAAAAAGAAAATGCTGCACCACAATGCTTTGTGTCACCCACTGAGGCTGAGAGATAGACACAGGATTAAAAAAAAGAAAAAAGAAAGAAAGGGGGGAAAAAAACAATTTCTGGACATTTCTAGGAGATAAATTTAATTTCTTTGCTATTTGGAGGTCTTCTTTGAAAATGCAATTGTAATGAACACATTCAAAACTGGAGAATAGATTTACTCTCGGCTTCAAATAATTCCGCGTTATCGGACTCTGTCATTCGCTCCTTCCCATTTTCGAGCTGCTAATTGATGTTTTTGATGTTGGCGAGAAAATTGAAGAAAATGTCATGTGTGAACCGGCGCGGAAGTTAATAAGATTGACTTCGTTGGCTGAATTCACAATGAGCGACGGAGAGGCGTGTAATGGGGACTGCTGCGAATTCGCACGTCCATCTGCTGAAGGATGAAATCGACACCGATCGCGAATGCGCCTGTGTAGGTTGAAATGAACGGATGTAGCATTTGGGATGCCCCGTCCATTTAAAAAAAAAAAAGATAAATGTGGAAAAGTTTTTTTTCTTCCACCCTCTTTAGCGGTTGGGTTTTAGTTTTGTTTTACCACTGATTTGAAGTGGATAAGCAGCCGTTTTTCCAGAGGGCCTGGGCCCCGGGCCAGGACCAGCTCTTCTGTGGAGTCGGCTCCCAGGGCGGCGTCTTCCTCGGCTTCGAACAATACTCGTTCTTAATGCCGTTTTGAGTTTGAAAAGCATTAGAGCTTTATGGAGGTTAGATTAAGATGTGGCTAAAAGATGCACCGATATCAGTTAGGGTCATTGCATATGCTTGGCCAATGTGTAGCAAGGCCTGAACTTAAATCCCCTGAAATAAAAGGATAGAAGCACCACCGGGGTCGCGCCATCTTGAGCCATTTATCGAGCGCCGGCTTAAAAACAGACGTAGATGGTTTACGTCGTTTCTCTTAAAGCGAGCTTCCATTATCAAATAATTACCTGTCAGAATATGCTTAATCAACATATTTGTCACATAAAATATGTATATATTGATTTTCGTAAATGTTGGGTGTAATGTTTTAACGTTTTTTTTTCTGTTTTGTTTTGTTTTAATTGGGGAACGGATTAGCTGAGTTTGGTTCAGCGCTTCTGATTATTTTTTCTCGACATAAAGGGGACCGAGCTAAACCCTTAATACATCCAGTACCCTGAGCACTCTTCTTTTTGAAGACACCGAGGAAAAAAAAAAAAATCGTGCCCTCTGCTAGCATTCGGCCCTCCGAGGATCGCGGTTAAGGGACATTATTCTCAGAATAGGCAATTAATTCCATTGGCAACGATCAGTTGGAGCTTCTTCCCCCACCTCCCCTCCAGATGCCCTCCTATCCATCCTCCACTCGCCATTTGAAATGCTAACACAATGAAATATTTTCCTATTGGTCCGTGTCCCTCGGCTAAGCCACCGCCGCGGGCAAAGAATTTCATCGACTGATGAGACCACAGGCATGCCCGATAAAAAGGTTAACTGTACGTGACACGCACTCCAAGTAGCCCGCGCTACCTTGAACTCGCAAGTTCTGTAACTTTTATTTGACTTTTTATTGTTAGCGAGTCTGGGCTTATTTGGCCGGCGAAGCAGTTTTATTGTTGTTGTATTGCTGGAAATTGAGGATAACGTGCTTTTTTTAAAAAAATGGATCCATTTGTTTTTGGTTGTGTTTTTTCCGTGGTAGCATTTTGCAGAAGAGTTTCCATTGTCTGCTGATTATTTGACTGCTTGTTTTTGCGAAAAATAAACAGGTTTTAATCAAACACAATACCTGTCAGGAATTGTTTTAGCTGTAGTCTGGTGAGTCACCACCAAATAATTTCCAGGAAGAAAACTAAAAAGGAAGCTTATAATTTATGAATGATTATTATTATTATTATTATTATTATTATTATTATTATTATTATTATTATTATTATTATTATCATTCTGATGATTATCATCAATAATAATAATCACATTAATAACAATAATAATGATGATGGTAATCATAATATTGATATCAATAATAATAAATTGAACTATCAAATAATTGTTTGATTTTACTGCAGTTGGACTGTGTGAGAATAAAGAATAATTCAAGATGGCACATTTATACTACCTTTAGAGGGTAAGGTACACAGCCAGAGAGTGGGAGGAGGATTCCAGGCTGTTTTCAAATTGTTAGTAAAAGATATATGGGCACGGAATAGGTATGGCTGCCGCAATAACCCCAACCCTATCTTTCATACACACACAGAGAATGTTGTGTGAGGACAGAGGCAGGTGGCTCCCCATGGCTGCAGCTTCATGACAACATGCCATTAGAAATAGCAGGCCTGTTGATCAATCCTGCCGACATGACAGCTTCGCCGCGAGGCCTGGCTCTTTGAGTGGCGATGCCGCGGCAGCTCCCTCTCCCGTTTCTCCCCACTAATTGGTGAAGGTTTCTCTTATACATGCTTTTGGCACAGGTTTTTTTTTTCTTCTCCACCTCCTCCTCCCCCTTTACTTTTTTCCCGCCTTCTCTCTTTTTGCATTTTAGCTTTTCACCCTGTATGTGTGTGTGTGTGTGTGTGTGTGTGTGTGTATATATATATATATATGTGTGTGTGTGTGTATATATATATATATATATATATACATATATATATATATATATAATATATATGTGTGTATGTATGTATATGTGTATATATGTACATATGTGTATATGTATATATGTATATATGTATGTGTATATGTATATATGTATGTATATGTATATATGTATGTGTATATGTATATATATATATATATGTATGTCTATGTGTATATGTATATGTGTGTATATATATATATATATATATGTGTGTGT